>JYFJ02004512.1:0-21944 GCA_000934665.2 Catajapyx aquilonaris
CTGCCTCTTGCCAAGCTCATGCCCTGTCTGCTGCCTGCTCGAGTACCCCCCCTGTCGTCCATCTTGGATTTGACTTCAGCGCCTCTACAGGCCGTGGTTCTCGCGAATTACGTTCATATCCTGCTCCGTAGGCAACCCCTGTATTAAAGGAGCGTGAGTCTATCTGACAGGAGATCGTCCTATACAAACAGGCGTCGCGTCGTGTCTATAGGTTTCCGCGGAAACCTATAGACACGACGCGACGACCCGAAGCATTGGCCTACCCCTAGACACTGGCGCGCCTGTGTCTAGGGGTAGGCCAATGTTTCGGGTCGTCTACCCCGTTACAGGTTGGTCCCTCGACATTTCTCCCCCCTACATTTTATACTTGGTTTAGGCCTAGGAATATGCCACTTTCGGGTTGACCTATTAGTAAGAAACACTCTGGTATAATATACGGTACCGTCAAACGGGCTGGCAGGGTGAACTTGGCCACAATTCCAAAAATGTCATTAATGAATATTTAAGGTAACACGTGTTATAAAAATGAGACTTTAAATCACATCATGCCATTACGTCATCGCTTAGCATGTTGTACACTAAATAATTCACCTGTGCCGACATAGGTTAGCAAGGAAATAAATGTTAAAGAACAGCCCATGAAACCACCCAATTTTCATAGTGTGCAAACTTTATTTTGCAAATAAAGAAATTGAGAAGCAAGCGTCTTGTCCATTTTTAAGAGATGAAGGTGAACCTTTCCAGTGGAGGTAATATTTATTACAGCTTATGAATATCGTTCCTTAAAAACAATGCACACTTAAAAATTCCTAACATAACTCGGTTCCCTCATGTCAGACGGGGTGAACTTGGCCGCACGTACCGTATACATACGCGTAATCACGAGTATAAACAAAATCAGGTGTGCATTTAAACGAAGATATCGGCTTGGTGACTGTTGCAGAGGGATTTGAGTGATGGTGGGGCCAGCACAGAAACTGTTCATCAACTCTGATATGATTTACAGTAGCGGTATGTAATTAACCATACACATATGTAATGTAGAGAGTACAGTACACATCGGGCAAGAAAATTATGCAGTTCAAAATTGTACTGTAAGCTTACATCAGTCGCAATGCTGTCGGACGAGCTTTCTTCGGACGAAAATGGGTCGAGGGAAGTACCTGCAGTATGATATCATATTGTTCCTTGCACAACTCTCGCACTCCACCCTTTCCCCTCTCCATCCTCCTTATAAACGCCTAATCTCTTTCCGGATTTTTCAGCATTTGTGTATACAGGTATTCAGATTTTCACTTCCTCCGAGTTCGCAGGTATGCGCAAAATGAACTTTTCCCTGACATATTTGAATGGAGACCTCCTACTGTACCATTTATACTGTAGCTCATGAACGCTGTAAACTGACCATGAACAGAGACTGCTCCGACAGGATCATCGATGTGCATTCGGTCAAAGTATGGTGCCGTCAAACAAGGTAGATAGCCACCAATGGCTCCAATGACGAGGGACTCCCATGGGTGGTAGAGGGCACAACCAGCCGTGATGGCTACCAGAGCACCCAGCACAGAGTTGACCAGGTCCAACACATCCATTCGCATGTTGCGCTTGGCGTGGGAGTAGATGACACCGACCAAACCACCGCTGCATCCAGCCAGTGTCGTCACCACGGCAGCTCTGGCAGCATAGTGCCACTTGCCCTCGGTCACTCCGAATGTGCTACCAAGGTAAAGAAAGTCGTTAGAGTTCATTAAAATTTTCGAGTAGAAGTAAGCTAAGTAACAGCACAGCTTGGCTTTATATATCATGCTACTACTCCAGGCTACGGTTAACTTTAAGGATGTAAATCTGCACACTGTGTGTATACTTTCTTAACAGGATATTGAGAGTTTATGTGATAAAGCCTTATATAACCAGTTTGTCGAAAATTTAAATGAATAAAAAATAAAATTTCTTGTCATACTTATATCGACTTATATGCTGAACAAATTCCAGTGTATCGTGAGATAAAGAGTTTAGAAGGATCAAGTAGGCTATAAGACAATTGTCGAGAAGATGAATGGGTGTAAATATATTGTTCTTCCATATTACATTTCCCCCTTAACACAACGACCCCACCCTCTGTTACAACCGCACCTATGATGGGGTCGGTTGTAACACTCTGCCTTGCCTTGGAAAAATATTTATACGGTAAATCTAAGATTTTACAATGTTAATTTTACAAAGAGGAATGTTTCCTTATTTCCACCAAGTCAAAAACCTTTGGCTAAATGCATATGTAACTGAATTGAAAAAATCCAGTCTAAAAAGTGTTACAACAGTCCCCGATCTTCCTACTTACTACAGTATAATTATACAAGATTAGGCACAACATGGTTTTACTGCTCTTAGAAGGCATTATCTTGAAAAGACGACATTATGGTCTTGTTTAGATAAAATAATATTCAAATCAAAAATCCATGCCCTCTTTATACATTTTCAAATTTGTAATAAAACTACAGTGTAACAATAACTTGATAAAAATGGGGATGTTTAGCAGCCAAATGAATCCATTCATTCTTATTCGAGACTGAAAATAATTATAATTGTGCCCAGCAGTGTAGGAAATGAATATGCTCTCCATCACTTTCGATGGACAGTGTGTCCTGAGTAGTGCTCGTGTATGGGGCGGATGTTTATTAATAATGTAACAACCCTACATGCAAGAAAAATGTAAATTTTATGTTCATATTATAGTTAAATTTTTAAAATTATACTGCGCTTCCATCACCTTGACACAGTATGCTTCCTTAGAATTTGATGAAGCAGTGACCACATTTATTTTGGCCTACTATTACTACTACAAGTATTCAAATGGCAAGTATCACGTTAAATCCCTCTTCGATGAGAAACATACCTCCCCGAATTGAAAGCCAGCCATCCCCACCATAGCACAAAAAGGCCCATAACGCAATTGGTAGGGCTGCCCATGGGAAGTGGATCATATCCGTTATCATAACGGCCGAGACGAGGCCCCAACATCCACGCTCCAACCAAAGCTGAAAATAATAATGACAGCCCGGTTTCCACATTTAAATGAACATCAGTAACTTGAGTGTTCATGCCACATTTTAAATTCAGTTTGCATCGTGAACTGCGGAGGAGAAAAGAATGACCGGAAGAATCGTGTGATAACTTCGCACCTTTCTCCAGATCATAATATGATAAGGCATAAGAATGATGGTATTCACCGCATGTTGGTTCGTGGGTTAGTAAAAGCAGATTTGCATAGCCTACGTACCGGAAGTCCCACCAACGAGATGTACAGCGCCGGATCCTGCGATGTCAACAGCACCTAACTCTGCCAGGAACCCTTTTTTACCCCAAATCCAACCAGCAGGCAGGCAGTACACCACGGTATTCAGCGAAGAAAACAGACAATAGGCCTTAAAGTTGCACCTGCATGAGAAATATCATAAAATAAGCTTAGTCTAATACACTTCCCGCTAAATCAAAGAATTAATGTGGCAACCACTCTATTGTGAAGTAGACTATATGGAATTTTGAATGGGCTGAGGTGTATAATTATGCATGTATTATGAAAGACTATACTGTATGCCATACTGTATAGTGTAACATACGGAAGTTTTCAAATTACATCTTCCTTTACCTGATCTGAGTAAGACCGTGATCTGAGTTATCGATAAGAATCTGCAAAGTGCGTAATGTATAATCGTCGTGTGGAAAGCGAGGAATGGGTCACAGTGGACGAATATTGAAACATTGGTTGACGCTTTCACGAATCAAAAACCATACATTAAAAAAAATGTAACGCACAGAAACATCTTTTTTCCCTGTTACGGGGCCGAAAAAATATTCAATACAGCATGTTCTCATACACCAGCCATGTTTTAGGTTGAACTTCTGTGTGGAACCAGAGAATCATTATATGAAGAGGTGTCATTTGGGCTCCGAACCCCATACACCAAAATATTGGGCTCCGAACACAAAGTATGAAATGAATCGCCGATTTCCCAAAGGGCATGAGTCACATAGGTCATACTTTCCAGGAGACACCTGAACGTGAATAGGACTCATGCTCTTTGGGCCGGCAGTCGCATATCTGGGTTGGTGTTTCTAGCACAGTTTCCATAAGGACTTGCGCCCCTTGGGTGCTCATCAGATGAGTCTTGGGTGTGAGACCCAAAATGTATCACAATATGAGTTTCGGAAAAATGTGACTCATGCCCTTCGGGAAATCAGCGATTCAAATATCCTGGCAGGCATGTGTCCCACCGTGCGACCTTGCCTGTACCTAATAAAACGTGGGTTGTCATGCAATTTGAATTTTACTTAATAATCTCATTAGCAGGCAGTGACCAAGGCAGGAAGTGTCGCAGGCAGAATATGCGGCACATGCCAAATTGATATAACTTAATGCACTCTTTGAATAATACTAATCTCAAAAATGAGGTTGCAGACTGCAGAGGGCAAGTGACACCTCCACATATGTATTTAAGGGGCGATAGCCCCTTAGTAAGACCGTAGCATAGATTTCAACAATGAATTTCTTCAACATCTTCTTCTTCTTCTTGTTGTTGTTACGCTTTTTTTATTCGCCCTAACTCAAGTTCTGCTGTAGGTATAGCTTCCAAATTTTGAACACAGATGCCCACCGTCGTGAAGTGCATTCCTACCATTTACGGCTAAACTCAATTCCTCTTCAAAACGCCGCAAAAAATTTTAAACCACCAAAAAATACGTCTCAATTTTTTTGCTCAATAACTATTCGGAATTCGGTTCCTTCATCAAAGGGCCGAAGGTGCAGTGGGATGGTGCGGATCTATGTTCAAAATCTCGCAGTTCCCACTGCTACAGGATTGGAGCTGTGATTTTTTTACCTCGTATTTTTCTGTCATTACTTCATTTGTTCATGAGCCATCACCTAGAAACGTCAATACTTATTTACCACCTCGCCATATTGTTATTAGCCAAATATTACCCTGCCGCTGGTGTGAACGCATTGCACTTATTACAGATCCGGATACGCGTTTCTTTGGATAACACGCCATAAAATGTCCTCGCTTGCCGGTGGCAATAGTGTTAGCACCTTTATTTGGTGCAGAAAATGTTTCGGGCCATCTGTACATCTTGGGTGACGTTTGATCCTGAACCACATTCCATAGTGGCACACGACGCACTGTGCGAGTAAACGTAGCTCTTCACAGATGGCCCGAAATATTTTCTGCACCAAATAAAGGTGCTAACACTATTGCCACCGGCAAGCGAGGACATTTTATGGCGTGTTATCCAAAGAAACGCGTATTGGGCTCACCATGAAAATGTGTTACTAGCGATGCTTGCAGATGATGACCGGAAATTGGCAGTCGATGTAATCAAGACCATTCGGCAACTTCCCAAACATCAGCAAACCAGAGAATTTCGCCCTCCAAAGGTCCAGAAAAGATCTCAGATTTTGAAAGATCTCCTTCCACCACTGGAAGAGGGCAAGACGGAACCTCCACTCATGATGCAGTTCTCCATCGAAAAGCTTGAGAGGATAATTGAGGAACCCCGTGTCGTAACGATACCATGTCACTCTCAAGCAGTGGAAAGATGCGTGAAGGTGGTAACTGAAGCATCCGAGGCAGTTTACGGAAAGGAGGCAAGAGATGGCTATATCGTATGTAAATCCCGTGACTTTATGGCTTCATTCAGAAGTAAGAAAGCCTTTAATGTACCATTTCCTAAATAAACTGCACTCTGTACTTATGTAGCAGTGTATGACAGTGTATGTTCTTATTGCAAAAATAAAATATTGATTAGACAATTTTTTTAAAATATTTCATATCTGAGTGACTGCAACATACATTTATGGGCAAATGGCTATTTAAAGGATTTTCGCATGAAATTTCGCACTTATCCAAAAAATTTCCTTTCATATTTGACTTTAGAAGATAAGTGTAACATTTGCTCAATGACGCTCATATATGGGCAAACTTAGTCCTAGCCGGGACTTGAACTCAAGTACCCAGAGGTGGGAGGCAGTGGCCTTAATCATCTCGACAAACCCTGCTAGTCTGCTACCCTTTCTTTGGGAGTAGCTGGAGGAGTAGTGCTTCTTTACTGACGAGAATGGGAGGAGTTGGGAAACGAGCATCGCCTTGCGCGGAACTGGCGGGGGGTCACTGTTCCATTTTTTTTGTGGCTTTGCTGTTGGTTTCCTGTCAACCAAATTTGGCAAAGGAGTAGAGGAGACATAGCTGCGATTCCCTATGTCATGCATTTACCAATATGTCCGCAACTATGTCGCTGGTAAGCATTCATTGGTCTAAGTTGGGCATTTTAACAATTTTCAAGGTCAAAAAGGGGGGTGTTACACTTGTCGGAAAAAAATTTTATTTTCATATTTGAAGTTTGGGAGGTCCACTTAACAAAACCTGAAATGTGCCTTTTGATCCGATAAAATTCGTCCAATGACGCTACACCCTACTGTATAGTGTAGAGCATAAGTTACGTGTACTGTCAAAAAAGAACTGAAATTATATCAAAAACTTTTTCTTCAGTAAAAAAAGAGAAGTAAGACCTCCGCGGCGGAATAAAAGTACTGAAACAAGGCAGGCGCACGTAAGACCTTCACCAATTGATTTAAGCTGTACCATAGGTCTTACTCAAGCAATTCTCAAGTACGGTACGGAACGGCTCGTAAAATGACTGCTGCAAACTACTCAGAGCAGTAGGTAGGATTTTATTATGAAAATAAAAAAGTGGAGGAAAAACTAAACCCATTCTAACAGACGTGGCCCAATCGGAAAAGACCCTCTAAAATTCACCAATTAACGCTTACATGTGAAAAATTAAACGTTAGAGTTAAAATCAGCATCTAAAAGGGGTGCCGATTCTGCATGAATGTTTCATGGCAATAATGCGCACCAATCGCATAGAAATTCAAGGTGCTTAATATTGAAGTTCCTAATATTTCATAAATCGCTAATATGGAGTGGCTCATGGAAAATTAATGGGTGGAATTTTGGTCGTACTACTATTACTATTAACTATAGGTCTGTAGTTACTGCTAACATAGCAGTACCATTGCACTACACTGGTACTGTTAAGTTAGAAGTAACTAGTAGTACGACAGAAATTCCACAAATTTGTTTTCAGAAAGGAGATTTCATGAATAGTAAATTGGAAATTGCTTGAGGAAGACCTATGGTACAGCTTAAATCAATTGGTGAAGGTCTTACGTGCGCCTGCCTTGTTTCAGTACTTTTATTCCGCCGCGGAGGTCTTACTTCTCTTTTTTTACTGAAGGGAAAGTTTTTGATATATCATACAGTACATTGATTCTCTGGTGCTCAAGAGTTCACTCTATCATGGTGAGGTGTGGGTTTTATTACGGGACACCTTGTATTTTGATGTGCGATGTGCTGTAACATTGTCAAACAATAATATTATTGCAATGATATGCAGCATTACCACTTCTGTCTAAAGAAGGCAATTCTGTACTGGCTAACGAAGGATTCTGCTGGGGGAGATTACCATTTGAGAACTTCTTTTATTTGTAAGTGCGTCATTTTAGTGTGTGATAGTGTGAATATACAGGGTGTTCGTGAACCGACCAGTCAGACCTGTACCCGTGGCTCCATTGACACCAGAGGATCATGTTATGTAGAGGAGTCATTATGTCTGGGCAGCCTCATTACTGAGATAATATCCTTCAAAGTACAAGTACAAATTGGTACAAAGTATCATGGGAGGTATGGAAACCTTCAGCCCCGAAATCGTATCAAGGGTGAAAATAGCAGCTTTTCCATTTGGCTATTAGCATGTCGCATGTGATCTGTGACAATCTGGGACAATCTGTGACAATCACTCTTAGGCCCAATCGCTAAATCGCAAATGATCAATTATCTCAGTAATGAGGCTGCCCAGACATAATGACTCCTCTACATAACATGATCTTCTGGTGTCAATGGAGCCACGGGTACAGGTCTGACTGGTCGGTTCACGAACACCCTGTATGCAGAATGCAAATAACAAACCTTTCAGCCATGGATCCAGACACGATTGTAGTGGCTGTAGTAGCGAAGGAGAGCTGGAACATGAAGGATGCGAAATCCGTTCCCATTGTCTCCAATTCAGCGTCCATGACGAAAGGTCCGACTCCAACAAATGGAGTTGTCCCAGGAGCTGTGCCAAAACTGAGAGCGTATCCAAATAGCCAGTAGGTCAATCCTCCCAGGACAATGTCCACCACGTTTTTCATCATGATGTTAGCCTCATTCTTGATAGATACACATCCGGACTCTAACACACCGAAGCCTGGGTTCAAATTGTATAGGATGATGTAAAATTATTACAATAATTTCTTTTAGACAAAAGTTGATTATACGTGCAATAAAATATGGCAGATCTAATGAAATATTGTCAAAACAACTTCCTTCTTAATGAAAGTGAAGGAGTCTCCAGTCTGTGGACATGCCTACGAATAGGTTCAGAAAATTTAATAATATTTACTTAAAATCTCGACTGCAATGCATTGAGCGTATTTTCTATTTTCTGTGAATTTGAAACATATCTGTATAGGGAACTGCACTTCTTACAGCAAACGACTTTTGCCTATTGGAAGCCACACATCACGAAATTCGTTATAATTATTATGACTAACTCAATTTTTACCAAAGTGTGCTTCACTCTGATCTTTATGTAAGTTAGATTCGGTCTTAAATGTGACATCCACAAAGACATGAATGTCTTTTGTACATTTTGGTGTGCCCGACTTGGAAACGATACGGAAAGAAGATGACACAAAATGGAATTGATACAAACAAGAACAACCTTACTGCACGATATTCCCTAACATACCAAGACATCAATCTGTCGGAACTCTTTGCGGTGTTGATGCCCTTAACGTTCAATATCTCTACTTTTTGCTCACATGTCCTCGTTCCCATCTTCGACTGTCTGTCGGGTCACATCAGAGCAGATATTAATGAAGCAGTCTTCATCACACTAGTGTAATACAAAAGAAGTTGGAGCTGTCCTTGTCACGGGTTCACAGCTATAAATATGCACTGCAGGTGGATAATGCTTGTCACCGTCACTTACATTTTTCATGTTTCTTTTTTCCTCCCCGTAGTAAGTGTTGGACACGTGAAAGTTTGGGGATAGGCTGGTTTGTCGTATTTTTTGTATCTATGCACTTCATTCACCTTTTACCTTACGCACACAACACTGTGACTTCGACCCTTGACCTCGGCAGTATACAATTTGCAGTCAACATGACGCCTAGAAATAGCTCATGCTATTTAGAAGCAGCAATCGATTACCTTCCGCAGGAGACAACCATTCAGTGGCATAAAGGCGCCACCTTGTCATGGACAGCATGCTAGTAGGTTACAAAGACTTTGAACCTAGGTGATCAACACAAAGTTGTTAACCCTTGGCACGTGAAAAAGAACAAAGATGGATGTTTGGAATAAATATTTAATCCCTCTTTACAATGATGTAGGAGTGTAGGGATTGCTTGCTTCACATGCGACATATTTAGGACTCATTGGGCAATTAAATGTTCACCGAATGCACGATATCATGTGGCAATACAACCTGTGTTGACCCCAGTGTGGAAAATGATGATGATGATTTTTGTTTTAATTATTATTATCATCATCATCGTAACTTCTGTTGTAGTGTACTTGTTCTTATAGTGGCATAAGTAGAGTCACGTCTGTTTTGTAAATGATTCCTTATTATTACTGAAAAATATGCACTAGGAAATACAAAAATTAGAGTGTCTTGCAGCAATAGGCAAACTTTCACTGCCAAATGCAGGGGCTGAAATATTATGCGTCATCTTCTGCTCTATACCTTTCTCGTCATAATAATTCAAATAGACAGTTGTAATATTACATTACCTGTTTGCATGGTGAAGATGATAAAAGAAGCTGTGAGGACCCATGAAGCATCATCTGACTTCAGGTCTTCGGTAGGATCTTCATCCACCGCCATTAGGAAGATACGTGCTGTTTGGTCCACTCAAAATATCACTTATCTATGTGGAAGATTCCGTGGAAATATGAAATACGATTGCTGTGCTGCCTCTACATTTATGGCTATGGATGTGGAATCATTTCGGGTTTTATGAGGGGGTGGATCTGACATGAGTCAATTCGGCAGAAATTCTCTCAGGAAGACATCATTTTTATCGGTTGCGTGTGTCCGCATACTATCATATGGCCAATCGCAATGGAAGGGTCGCATAAACATTGGACTGGAATTGCAAATGTCACCCTTACAATGGCATTACCAGAAATTCCGTCATATTCATTGCCCATTATTCTCAAGGTCAACAGGTAGTTTTGACGAATGCGGGGAGCGATATTCCATGAAGACCTTTTACACGGTCGTTACTATAGAACTACTACAGCCTGGTTTCTACTAAAATAAGGCAAGAAATATTATTGTACTGTTAAATTGTACAGGTCGCAAATTACACTTCACTACACAACAAATTTCATGCACATTTTAAACAGAATAGGTGACGCAACGCACTACTTACCTAAATTCCCCTTCCCCGTCTTGCATGGACTGATTGCCGGATAGAATCGTCGTCAGCTGGCGAAGGTTCTCCGAGAACACACAGCATTGACGTGAGATGAACGTTAACCATGACTGCCGGCTAACAATTGATTCCAGAGGAATAATTTATCGGCCTGCGTGGTGCGGAACTTTCAATCACCGACGTAATGAATAATGCGCCTGTCGGCCTACCGATTAGAGTCCAAAGCTGCTGCTGCTGCTGCTACTGCAGAAGGCGGTAACGGTTCCTGCAATTTCACGAAGTCTTGGGAATTAATTTTGCACAAGTCCAGAGTAAAGTAAACAGGTTCGCGTGGACACTGCGGAAAGGGTCAAGGCTGCTTACAATAAGGATTTCCAAGAGGTAGGTCATTAGAAAAATCTGCCACGGTCGCACGAGAAATGGATTGGAAATACATACATTATCCAGGTTCTGTCTCATGTCAGACGTAATCATACCTATGAACGGATGCTCATTGCCTCGAAGACTAAGCATGTCACTAAAAAGCTGAGTATTGCCAAATCATACTTCCCTCCCTTCTTCGGACGTCACTATACTCTTCCATTACTTTTTCGTCACTCATTAATACCACGTTTGCTAGCAATTTTTCTGCATTTCTGCTGCAGTTCCAAACAATTATTATTTTTGGTTATAGTACAGTCCATTTTTAAGGGACAAAGATATTAGAATAAGAGGAATAATTATTTTTACAAACAAGTATAGACTTCCATATCCTTTGCAGAATAGCATCATTTATGTATATGGATATCCATAATGAACTCGCTTAGTAAGTGCTGACAACTGGTAAAGTGTTCAAACAATCTTTATTTACAGTACATCACGCATCGCCTTGCACTCCTCACCCTCAAGAGAGATTAATATTTCAGAGAGCAAATACGACCCAGGATTTATGAGCCCTGACCGACACAAGTGGAATATAGATAAACATCGTTCCCTCGATGATAAAATACCGCTCATAGTTAATCCCTTCAATTGTGATAATAATTGATGAAGTAGAAACACAGCAGGTAATATGCGCATAGCTCTTTTCCGTACGAAAAGGAGCACAGCCGATCCCATGGCGGAGGATCACAAGTCCTAGCGTCAGAGGAGCCAAGCAAATCGAGGTCCTTTGTTCTCATTGTTGTTGGCGCTAGTCTCATTGTTGACTGGCGCTTCTGGTCCGCTGTTGCCGTTCTCAATTGTGGACAGATTGTGAGGCTGCTGAGCCCCTTGTCTTTTGTTCTGCACATATTTCTCCAAAAAGTTGAGATGACCTTTGAGAAAAGCACAAAATGTTTAGTGTAGGGGGGACTGTAAGTATTTTAAAAGCACACTTTTAACAAAGTAACGTCTATAGACATTACAAAGCGGGGAGGGGCAGTAACGTGTATAGGCTACATTAGCAATTACATTGAAATGCTGCTGGAACTGCGTTTATCCTTTGGCAATAATAATTTCATTCCATCGTTATTCTCATACCTTGCAGCCTTGCCCAATGTGTCTCATGGAATCAGCTCCAAGAAAATATCACAGGCTATAATCCACATATTTTGATAAATCATACCTGTATTGTGTCCAATTGTGTTGACTTTATTAGTATCCACGTCCGCATGAGACAAGGCTGAAATGGCTCTGGAGATTCCCACTCCCGGTCGGTGTACAAGGTGTTCCACAAAGTCAGCCCCTAGAAGCTCCTCGTGTGATTCCATTCGGATAGGTATGATCTTGTTTATGATCTGAAAATAGCAGCAGAATGGGCCGACGACTCGATCGCCTCTTGTTGGTCAGGTGCCAGAGCGGGGAAGGGGGGAAGGGACTGGATGTGCAAGAAGAGTGAGGCACCGCCCGGGATTCGAACCCGGGTCGCAAGAAATAGTTTTCTTGCATGTTTGCCAGTTACACCAGCGATGCACTGACTCCATACTTAATTGGATGTGACGGGGAGTAAAACATACAAAAAAAATATCTTAAATGACGCCAAAAGTTGAGTGGCGGAGGGCCGTATCGATATTATGCTGAAATTGATATGATCTTGATATGTACTCACCCAGAGAAGAATGAAAGTGATAGTGCACGACCAGCTCATGAAGCAGACGCAAGCCAGCAGCTGTACTCCTAACAAGTACCATCCTCCGCCTTTAAGCAATCCACTCTTTCCGCACGTGACTCCTAAGAGCTTGTCATCTTCCGCAAATATGCCCACGGCCAGAACGCCCCAGAAAGCTGCCACACCTATGACACTCAGCATTTACACCAGGAAAATCTATTGGAAACAGTAAACTAACCGTGAACTGACGAAGCTCCAACTGGGTCATCAACCTTGAGCCAGTCAAAGAACGGCATGGAGACGCAAGCTAGAAAACCTCCTATCATTCCAATAACAGTAGCTTCCCAGGGACGGTAGAGGGCACATCCACCTGATTGTAGAGCAGATACACAGGTCACATGAACATGTAAAAAAAAAAAAGGCGGGGTTTATCTGACCTGTTACTGAAACCAATGATCCTAGGACGCCGTTGATTTGGTAGAGAATGTCGAAACGACCTCTTCTTCTGATGTATGAATATATTAAGCTGATTAGTCCGCCTCCTAGAGATGCGTTGATGGTGTTGACGGCAGCCCGGGCCGAAAATTTCCACTTGTGATTTGTTACACCCAATGTGCTGTGGATATATTACTTCGTTATACCAGATGCAGAAAATATATTATAACAAAGCAAAATATAACTTCATTTAAATGGGCCTCAAATTATGAACAAATGGGATTATTATGCGAAATATAAAATTCCCAAAAAATAACTATTAGGCAGAAAACACTTGTCAGGTAACAGAAGCATCAGAATTGGAACAGAGGGGAATTAGGTGTTATTTTATTGCCTTTACAGCCTTGTAATTGTTATTCTTTGGTTTTGTCTATAGCAGTAAGTCATAGCTAAAGAATAAAAAGTGACGCAACAATAATATTCAAACAACAATCACCTTTCCATATAACCCTTTGCGACTCATCGCGTGACAAAAATGTCCTGAGGCAAATTCGATAATATTGGTATATCCTTCCATATCTTGCCATGAGCATCATCGACATTCGGGTTCGCGACATTCCTTAGCTTTCTTGGCGACGCAACAGGATCCTCCAAAGAGAGTGCCAATCAGAGGAAAGGATCGTGGGGAAACGGAAGGGGCGGGGAAGGGGGGATCTGTGAAATTTATGACCGGCGCACTTTTCCAAATTAATGCGGACTCCAGCGTTGAGGGAAATCGGAGGAAAATATGAGCCCTGCGACTCACTAATTGAAAGCTGAACTAGAGGAAAGTGTTAGGGGGACGGGATGTAAGACTTCAAAAAGAGGCGCAAATAAGGTGGTCTCTTGTCTTTCTCAGCCTTGTTTGCTCCCGGAAGGTCTCCTGGGGGTCAGGGAGAGAAGTTGCTCACAAACGAATCGTTACCAGTTGGGGAAAAAATATGGTGCAAATTCATTTTATACATAACTATATATACCAATGCGCACTTCATGGGTTTCTGTTTTCAGTTTTGGTTCACGTTGGGCAACTACGAATAACTTATACGCCTAGAGTATATTGGGTGTGCAACGGTTGCGACATCTTGCGATCGTTTATTTTAAGCACTTGTATTATTGTGAAGGAAGTCATTTGGCACAATATTGAAGAAATGCATTGTTTTGTGCGTAGGCCTACCAAAGTTGATTTTGTGTCACAGTTAAGTAAGGAGATAAAGCGATTTTTCCGAAACATTAAGGGCCAGTGTGTAAGGAATGCCCATGTTTAAAAAAAATGACAGGAAAACTGCTGCTAATAACATTTAAAATGTGCGTGTTGTTGTGCAACGTAAATAATATTATAGACTTCATTATGGCACTCGATTTATGTGTTTTACTATTGGCCCATATCCAGTTGAGTAATTGTTTAGAGACCACATAATTAAGGCAAACAATATCCCACTTCTAATATCATTCTCAGTTTTCCCATCATTATCTTAAATGTATGAATTCCCCAAACGACATCATAATTATTTTCGTGATACAAACATAATTCTCATGGTAGCGAATTATGTACTGCCAAGTACTGCATTTAGTACTGTGTATCCTGCGATTGCCACTACCTGTATCATATGCCTCCGATCAAGGGGGTAATCACTGGACTGAAAAGTGTACACTGGGGTACCAAATTCAAGGAGTACCACGGAGTAATAAAGAGTGAGGTGCCTGAGGAGTACCAGGGAGTACCACTCCCAGGTGTACACCGGAGTACCGAAGTGATTACCCCCTTGCCTCCGATGAGTAGACTAATGCATCTCACTTGTCAAGTAATGGCACTCGCAGAATGTATCATAGAACTGGTGTTATCAACTGATGCAGTGATTTGGCCGATAGTAGCTTTCATTTCCAATGAAACAATCCCTTCACAATAAAATCTAACATGTCCCGAAAGAAACAGTTTTAAAAATAGCACGTTGATCAGTGGTCCAAAATCATGTCAAATGCACCGTGGTATTCACAACTTGAAAAAAATATTTGAATGACATTTATCACCTAACTTCGCCTTAGAAAATCATTTATGCATACTATCTTTATGTGTAATCACCCCCTCCCCTTACATCATGGCCATTTGATACGCCTATACAAATCGGCTTAACACTATCTGTTTATTGCAATCCTTAAAATATTACTTTAAAAAATTGAGGCATTTTTTTCATTCCAACTAGGAACCACTGGTCAATGACAACAGGGCAGTAAAAATAGGTACAAAAAATGATATGAGGTGAGTATACCTTCCTGCTGAAAATGCCAGCCACCCCCACCACAGCATGAAGAGTCCCAGAAGAGCATTGGTGGGGCTCCCCATTGGCATGGAATCAATGCCTGACTCGTATCTCCCAAGCCGAGGACCCAGCATCCAGGCAGCGACAAAAGCTGCAATCAAAGTGGGAAAAGCGGGGCTTCATCCACAACGTGCCTCACCAGGGAATACAACTTGGATGACATACTGCTCTGTTTGTTTCACTTGGTTGACTCGGATTTCTGAGACGGGCGCAGTCAAATGGCCGGCTTATTTCATTCCTTCCCTATATATCAACCAAAATTACTACCATTTTGGCCACGTTTATATGATGCGATATTGGCCACCAGGATTCTGTCTTTTTCAACAGCAGGGAGGCCACGCTTGATTTGACATTATGAACCATAGTGTACAACATGACTACATGTAGTCAGATGATTATTATGTCACATCAAAATGTATACAGGGACAGAATGATTGAGTGCGGTAACGAAGTCTGTTGTTATTTTCCAACCACAATTTACCGGTATATCATGCATCGTATTGATACGCTGTAATGTCGCAACGTTTCATCATAAATATTACAAGGAAATATTTCGTCATTACCGTTACCACTGACTTAACGTTTTTTTAAATGTGTTAAAACCTCACTTTCTTATTAAGTATTAATTATTAAGTTAAGTATTGTGTTATAGGCAATCTTACCAGACCTTCACAAAATGGAAAATAATAATTAAAGATTACCATCTTCATAATATATACACACACTTGCAAGTAATAAATTAGATTATTATTAAATTCAGTTGCGTCGAATTACCGTGAACAGTACGTATGCACATATCTAAATACCCATACGTGACAAAGTATTATACAAAGTTGGTTGATGTGACATGAAATTATTATAACGATTTTAAAATCAGGGATGCAATAATTTTGGAACGTACCGGTAATGCATAAAATTATCTTTTAAGA
This sequence comes from Catajapyx aquilonaris, assembly GCA_000934665.2. NCBI lineage: Eukaryota > Metazoa > Arthropoda > Diplura > Dicellurata > Japygidae > Catajapyx > Catajapyx aquilonaris. Next base: position 16,330 of record JYFJ02004512.1, read on the forward strand.
TCGCAGAACATGCATTGCTTGCAAGAAATATCGAATGAACATCAATAGTCCTTGAATTGCGCATAAGTTCTATGATTTCGAAGCGTGTGACCTTACCAAATCATTAGAGAAAACGAGTTCATTTTGTGAGTCCTTGAAAAGGCCCCTTTCTATGGTAAGCAGGGAAAACCTGATTTTCCTTGCCCAGATATAAATATTCTATAAGAAATAAGAATTGCCTATTGAAGTTCGAAGGCAATATTTACATACAGTTCCACAAATTCTTATTTTTTACTGTATTCCATGTGATTCATATATCAATTTTTCTTTGAATTTGGCGTTAAAATAATGAAAGCAAAATAGCATTTAAAAATACACCACTTCAAAATTGAGAATGGAAATAAGATGCCATTTTCTATATAAAATTATGTGCATGTATCAGTAATCATGATAGAATATCTGACATCTGCTGAAATGTATAAGGCAAGCCATGAAAAAGCATACCAGCCTCACTTTCGAAGAAGTTATTTAAATAGTAGCCCTATGTTACACAGTCACTCGTTAATAATGGACTTATTTTCAAGTATAGCCTACTGTGCTGGCATATTGATATAGTGTATAATAAAGTATAATAAAACATGGGCTACTTATTGTTTGGATTCTTTGTATCCCTATATGCATGTGTACCGGAGAAGTCACTAAACTGTACAGCAATGAGCATCAAGAGTTCCGGACAATATCACTTGATATATATTGACTTGTAACTATCCTGCTGTTGGTCATACGCAAGAGCTCAATATGGCTTGAATCAGCGAATGACCCCAAATCGATACAAGGATACATGCACTGCCCCCGTATAGTCAAAACATCAACAAAAGTAATCAGCCAGTTCCATCCCGAAAAAGTTGCAATTTTTTTTACACAAATTAAAATATCCCATGGTGTTTTCTCCGGCGAAGAAGATAAAGTGAGGATGTTCGATCCACCTCAAAGAGTGCCATATTTTCCGTATTTTCTGGTTTCTTACAATGTCCATATTCAGTGTCCCACTGTTTGGATAAAAAATATTGCACTGGCTTCTTCAATTTAGCTAGTACAGTATACTTTAGGTAGCAACGATGCCAGGCAAAAGGGAGACAAACCGAAGATTTTTTTGTTGACTAATGGACTGTCTACATAGCCTCTATACGTCCATTGACTGTAGGTGGGAATGAAACATCTGCGGGTCGGAAGTGAGCGACCCCGAATGAGCACGCCTGCTATTTTGGATGTTACCAGTAATTAGAGTGCCCCTTATCATTTACAATATGTGACATATGACATGAACTACTCGTTCGGAATTCTTCGCATGCAACAGGTTAGCCTCAGGAATACTAGGTACTATAAAAAGGCCCATATTCACATTTTCTGCATAGTTTTTGTAGACATAAAGAAGTGAAGAGAGATGCGAGTCTCATATTTTTTTCCTATCTCTCATAATAATGTGGTGTCACGTTGCTAAATGTAATTAATAGTCAGAGACCTAAGAGCAAAAATCAGGCCTAACTCTGCACTTTGTGATAAGAAGATGCCACTTGGCAGATATGTTCTCTAGACCTATAGGACCCATTTTACATATGGCACCACCTGATCGCCCCCTTACATCACGAGTTATGCGGTATTGTCAGATGTTGCCAACCTGGTCTGGGACCTAAGCGTTTTTCACTTTACACGACTTTGCACTTTGTGGTAAGAATGTGCCACTTGGTACACATGTTTCCTAGGACTATATGAGCCGTTTGAGAGATGGAGCCACCTGATCGGCCCCTTAGGTCCCGAGTTATGCGGTGTTGCCCAGAATGCCAACCCATGAGGCTCAAAACATGGAAATGCCCTAGAGTCGGATAAAACCCCATGACAATGGCAGAAAATGATACAGATCCACTCTGCCAATGAGTTCAAAGGTCATGAGGTGACATCTGTCCATAACGGACCCTGGTATAGCGAATATCTGGCAATATTATTGCGGAATTGCCTGGAAACTGGGGTATATGCAGAGGACATTCAATGTTTATTTTTTTACATTTTTGACCTAAGGGACCGATCAGGTGGCGCCAACTCTCAAATGGCTCCTATAGGCCTAGGGAACATGTCTGCCAAGTGGTGCCTTCTTATCACAAATTGCAAGGTTAAAACGCTTAGGTCCCGGACCAGGTTGCCAACACCGCATAACTCGGGACCTAATGGGCCGATCAGGTAGCGCCAACTCTGAAATGGGTTCTATAGGCCCGGGGAACATATGAGCCAAGTGGCCCCTTCTTAGCACGAAATTCAAAGTCGTGCAAAGTGAAAAACGCTTAGGTCCCGGACCAGATTGGCAACGTCGCATTATTCGTGACCTAAGGGACCGATCAAGTGGCGCTATCTCTCAAACGGTTCCTACAGGCCTAGGGAACATGTGTGCCAAGTGGCACCTTCTTATCACAAAGTGCAGAGTTAAAACCCTTAGGGCTTATACTTATATGATGCGCCTCAGTATTACAACCCCCGCCTTAAATCTACAACATTACTGCTTAATACATCCCCAAGGACTGCTTGTCCTTGGCAGATGCAAAATCACCCATGTCAACTTCGTACAGTTATTTCAAACTCATTTTCTTGGATGATAATCACATTATTTATAAGCAGAAGATCAACATACTTGAGTCCACAACATCTGTGACAAAAAGTAGACCCGCCCTCTGTATTCTATAGAAAGGAGCAAATATACACTGTTCGACTACATCCGATATATCATCCAACTTCGTCACAGTTTTTGGTTATTTTGTCGTAGACTCAGACGATATAATGTGGTACTTTGATTATTTTGGTAATATAATTATATTATGATAATTGGAATGGAAAATGCTTCCGCAGGAAAGAATAACATTGCAGTAGTTTAGCTAATGGTTAGAGGATAGACCGATGGAGTGTTATTATCGATATTGTTTGCCGCTCATTGTCGATTTCAACGGTGGTCACTTGAATAGATAGCGAGTTGACTTCATATACCATGATCATAAAATGATGGTATATATTTCAATTTCATTTGCGCATACAATCATATTATCGTAATTTTGCAATTTTTCCACTCTAAAACTTGCCTGACTGCCGCTTTTCGTTCATTGGGAGGGGGGGTGGGAGTGTCAGCCAAATAATAAAAAAGAGGCAGACTTCTTATTAATGACGTTTAATGGTCGAAATTAGGCTCTAAGTCCGTGGCTGAAGATCTGCATCGCTGATACTTTGACTCGTATCCGGAGCACAAAACAGTTGCATTTTCATAAGTGTAAACTTTCTTTTCACTAGGCAACAACTGTCCTTGAAACCACACCAGCATCTCTGTATGGTTCTGCCCTCTGACAGAACATGAATAATATGACCGGAAAACACCGAGAGGTGGGGTTAGAGCGGAAGAAACACGAACATGCGGTATGCGCCTCTTTTGGTGACCTCCTGAGCGATACTTGCGAAGTCCGGGCCTGAAATAGTCGACGACTGGCCCCCAGGACGTGAGTTGCTCTCTAACAGTGCAGTTAATGATAATTCATTTTTATTTCAACAACAACAACATCACGACATTTCCCTATATGAGGGGTAGTCAGCGATGAAGAGGGATGCAAGCTAACCCAACATATGAACTAATAAAACTCATGAGAAAGACCTAAGAAGAACCTGTCCCACCCCCCACCCCTGCCCACCTCAGACATCACCTTATCCTCAGACATAATTGCCTATTTACCCATTAATTAACCTACGCCATTTACACCTATCCAAACAAACAACCCTAGCCTCAGCCACGTCCATGGTCCTATTGACACAAGAACGTCTCGGCTTAACACTAGCAACACCCTTAAGACACTGACCCACCTGGTCCAACCATGTCTTCCTAGGCCTACCCTTGCCCCTCTTACCAACTACTCCACCCAAATAAACCTTCTTCACAATCTCCTCCTCCTTCATCCTCTCCACATGGCCAAACCACCTTAGAGTAGACCTACACACCTTATCTTTAACAGTCTCCTTAACATTACACCTCTCCAAAATCTCCTCATTCCTAATCCTATCGAACTTGGTAACCCCACAAACAGCCCGGAGATAACGCATCTCTGTAGCCAACACCCTACTCTTATGCCTATCTGACCAGACCCACGCTTCACTGCCATACATAAGTGAAGGAACAATAACGTGAGAGTAGACAGACAACCTACAGGCAGAAGATAAGTCCTTATTTCTCGAAAACTTACTTGTGGCACCTATTACTTTCAACCCAGAACTAACTCTCCTGTCTATTTCCCCATCAATTCTACCATTACTCTCAAGGACACTACCCAGGTATACAAACTGGCTGACCTGCTCAACCAGTTTTCCTCGTACCTGCAACATACAAGGAGAAACCTGCTGTCCCCTCTCAAATACCAATACCTTAGTCTTATCTTTTTATTTCAAACCAACAAAAGTCCTGCGACACCCTTTTTTGGGTGGAATGTGTTGAGAGAGTTTGGGGAAAGTCCTCCATGGTTATATAGAGAAGTCAAGGTCATCGGTTTTATTTTGATGAGTTTTTATTCCGGAGAAGCAAAAATATCTGACTGTGGGCTTTATCATACTTAGTTTTGACCCTTTTTGTACTTAGAACATTAAGATATTTTCTTACATGTCGGAACACACAGACTTGCTATCAATAAGCTATGGGGACGTTGAAAACTCAACTTTTCGAAGCTAGTGTAAACTAAACTAACCTAACCTAACCTAACCTATACCCTACCTAACCTACCCTACCCTAACTAACCTAGGCTGAGAGAAATGGACTTTTGTGAAACCCTGCAAATCGAAATTGTGGGGACGTGTCCCCACTATAACGGTAAAGTTCTGGTGTGTGAAGATGTGGGGAGACAAAATGTCCCCACAAGAGAAATAGTAGGGACAGTAGTCCCCACAGTTACAGTAAAAACACATACTTCCGGTCCCACAGCTTATTGAAGACAAGAACAACCGGACACGTCGCAGGTAAACTGCGTTACGTTGCTGCGGAAATATTTAGGTATGCCGGGATTTTTATTATGCCGTATATGAATGCAGTATGTAACGCCGGTGTCCTTTAACTATTGAAATCACCGCGGGAGGCGCTAGGAGTGTTAGATGATCTGTATTTAATTTTTATACAATGCCAGGATGACTCGATGTATAGAGAAGCAGATTGTCCACGAAAACTATTATTTATATAAATTATTTTGAAACACTGCTTACACAGGTTCAGACGCCTTCAATTACAAGGATGCAATAAAAAGGGCAATACAATGGGAAGATCTATGATTTGGACACGTTAATACCATTAAGTCCAGTTTTATTGAACAAATTGGCATATTGAAAACACCGTCATAATCTATAATTACTTAAAAAAATAGAAATACGCATTACCTAACATTCCCAGCCCCTTTTGTTGTGTTCTTAAAGTGTTAAAAAAATTGAAAAACGTGTACTTCCAAATGCGGATTTCCGTAATAAAAAATAGCCAACTCCAAACCGAGTTTTACTTCATCTGGCATTATTAGGAACAACTTCCGCTAAAAATACCGTATATTGTGGTGGTTCAAAGGGGGGGGGGGGGGGGGGGG
>JYFJ02004513.1:0-31570 GCA_000934665.2 Catajapyx aquilonaris
CCTACCGCTGCCCAAGTGGGTGCATTTACCTTATACCTGGGAGTTCCATTCTCAAACCTATCACCCCCCAAAAATTTGCTCCCAGAAATTTAACTATTGGTCCAATAAAATCACCAGCACATGCAAGTGATTCGGCACAACTTTTAGGTCATTTTCAATGGGTTGTTTCTGGCTGACCTTTGACCTGAAAGGTCCTAGTATTAGGTTTTTGGTCTGGGGCCAGGCCCTACCTCGGTCTCCATCTGTCGGGTCTCTCGTAATGAGACTGTACAGAGCACAGTACATAGATATACAGTATATCTCTCGATGTGAAGATAGTATGCCCCTAGCCTGGCAGCCAAATGTACTGTAGCAGTCCGCCTGTCCTTGTGGGTAGCGGGGCGGGGGCGGAAAAGGGAGAATATGTAAGGTCAAAGAGACAGGAAGGTGACCAAGCCTACACGAAAATTTGCCTATCTAAAACCGCGTCGAACGATCTGCGCATCTCCAGCATCCACAGCAGAAGCGGGTGGGGATTTATTATTTTATTAATCCATAAAGCAATGCCACGAAACGGTGATGCCGAATGTCCGTCCTGATGACCCCAAGAGGTGACCACTCGCTACGTCACATTCATACTGATACCAGCCAACTGGGACTGCTACATTTGGCTAGGGGCATACTATCTTCACATCGAGAGATATACTGTATATCTATGTACTGTGCTCTGTACAGTCTCATTACGAGAGACCCGACAGATGGAGACCGAGGTAGGGCCTGGCCCCAGACCAAAAACCTAATACTAGGACCTTTCAGGTCAAAGGTCAGCCTGCAACAACCCATTGAAAATGACCTAAAAATTGTGCCGAATCATTTGCATGTGCTGGTGATTTTATTGGACCTATAGTTAAATTTCTGGGAGCAAATTTTTGGGGGGTGATAGGTTTGAGAATGGAACTCCCAGGTATAAGGTAAATGCACCCACTTGGGCAGCGGTAGGGTGGGGGCTGGGGATGGCCCACACAAACCTGAATTCTTCAATTTTTTCAATGATTAAATTTAAGACTTTTTTCTTCGAAAAAAGTGACCGCCCCCTCCCATTAAGTAGGTGTCTTAAAAATTCCCCCAAAAAATTTTCTCCCCTCCCCCCTCTTCCTCCCCCTCTCCACCCCTCCCCCCTTTCTCCTCCAACATCCTCCAAGTGTCAACTCGGAAGATGTTTCACCGGAGAAACAGCCGCCATCTTGGCCAGAGATGTCGGCTGCAAATTTTTTTTTTCTTTGCCTGACCACAACCGAAGAAGGCCCGGGATTAGATCCCAGGACCCTTCGATCGAGAGTCCGACGCGCTTCCACAGAGCCACGCTCTGCTTCAACGAAACTGTGGGTGGCAAGAAGGTCTAGCCTATTTACCAGATGCACTTCAAAGAGAAATAAATGTAAGATGCGAGATGATGTCAGGCAGAGACAAAGGTCCATAGCGATAAAAAGAAACGACGCCGGTTTTTTCAGGATTCGATCCTTCAACCTTCGGGTTATGAAGAGAGAGTCTTAACCAATAGACCACTGCGCTACTTCGATACTGACACTCTCTCCAGCATGTACTTATTGTAAAGAAAGGGCGCCACAAAATTCAACAATCACCATAAAATATTTGATTTAGGTTACAATTTTCAGCCTTATTAGTGTGTTTAGTAAAAGAATGTGATAATTTGTGTTTCAGTTATATTAAGTAAAAAAGGCATATTCATTATACGGTATGTTATCAGAAACCATTATTTTCGCGGCTTTTCCAGTTTTCCACTCCACTTCTTCCACCCTTTTCTCCCAGTCTGACATCTTTTCTCCAACTGAACCTGGCGGACTTACGTGGGCCTTATTTGGTACATATGGTCTTAATAAGGCCCATGTGTAACACTTTACTTATCAGTTTGTCAGCCTAAAATATCCATTGCAGCATATAGGGAGATTTATTGCCTTGTGCCTTATTACATGATGTAGGCTATCTGTCCATGCAGTCAAATAAATGCTCAACATTCACTATAGGACTGGTGAAAAATTGTTTTCTGTTAGGTGGGCCTTATTTGGTACAGTACAGGTAGGCCTACCTTATTTGTTTATTGTCTGGGAGCGCCAGGGAGCACCTGGGAGTACCAAGGAGTACCAAAGGAGTACCAAAGAGTACCACTGCAGGTGTACACCGGAGTACCGAAATGAGTACCCCCTTGGGATAAATGCGGATATCATAACGGTGCAGTGGTTAGCGCCACACCCTTCCACCTCGGAGGTCCGGAGTTCGATCCCCGGATTGGACGGAGGATACTTATGCGGATAGAGTTTCTATGGGTTCTCTCCGTGTTCGCGTGGGTTTTCGCGGGGTTCTCCCGTTTCCTCCCACTTAAAAATCCAGCACATTACAGACAAATCATTAAAGTCAGTGAATTAAAAAATTATTTAGGAGCAGTAAATTGAGAATTGATTGAGTAAGACCTGTGGTACACCTTATAAATCAATTGGTGAAGGTCTTACGTGCGCCTGCCTTGTTTCAGTACTTTCATTCCGCCACGGAGGTCTTACTACCCCCTTTTTCTTCACTCGAGGGAATGTTTTAGATCTTATATCAATAAAGTCCACTGACAGTGAGTGCAATTATTGATGACTGCACCAGGTGTTATCTTAGCCTGCAAAGAAAACAAGGGAGACATTATTGGTCCATGGTCCCATGCCGCACTGTGTTTACGTAAGTGTACGAGGAAAACTTGACTGCACCCGATGTTGTACACAATATTAGCCAGCAAATGAAAGATATGGGGTAGTTTGTGGGGGTGCTAATTTCAATATCTAATTATAAAAAGAGCTCGCATTATCAAAAGACACTATTGCAACCGCACCACCAGATGCACTAAAATCAATTCGTGTCAAGACTCTAGTGTATACTGCAGGGGGCGATTGGTTGAAGCTATTTTGCCACAGTCGTAGAGATTTTTTTGGAATATATTGCACAGTCTCCCATTTTCAAAAAAATTCAGTACACAAGTCCTTAGAGGCTACGTTACTGTGCAAATTGACTGCTTCTAATGTGTGACGCTCTCAAGCAGGATTATTGAGGGGTCTGAGTCATGAGATCAAAATCGGCCAAGTCCACTGGGGGGTGTCACATAAATACGTGCAGCAATTATGTATTGTAATGCCATTGGGTATTAATTGTAGTACATTTACGTATTTATCTGAATTGCGGAAAGATATGGGCGTAAAAAATTTCAATATTGTACCAGTGAAAGTCACGTGGGGGCCTAATCATCAGTTGTTTAGCTCATTTTACGACCCCTTTTTCCAAGTGGACTTATTGATCTAAGTTATAACTGTGATCAAACAGGAGCAGTTTTACCTCAACCGAGAGATTACTGAAGAATGTATGTTCCCTTCGACCACTATGTGTCATTGTCAGAAATAATGTAGATCATATTATATAAGTCATTCAGTGGGGATGAGGAGCACCAGCAAATGAAGGCAGCGAGCAGGTGCACACGTCCATTCCACACGGAAATAAATAAGAGAGTACAACGCACGTCTTCCTGTCATTACATAACGTCACGAGCACAGCTGCGTCTGGTCGGCACAGGACATGAAGTACTTCTCTATGTCACGTGATGACAGCCATGCTCTGCCTGGCAAAGAGGGACACAGCAGAGTATAGTAAATATAGCACATCTTTCGAGTCTAGTCCGATCAGACGCGCCTCGACATCTCGTAAGAAACAATCGACCTCTCCTGAAACCATCTTCCAGCCTCTGAACTATCTAGGTGAACGACCATGACGAAGATCTTCGCTTTCTCCTTTTCCGGGACGACCATCGTGGCCGTCGCATTCTTCTTGATCCTGGAACTTGTGATGACTGCTGGACTCTCGGTTGACTTAGGTGAGTGTCAAAGGTGTAACCACATACTATGCATTTGGTTGGGTCACGCCGCTTCTTGTGTCCAGACGACCAGTTCAATTATTATTATTAGTTGGGGATGAGAGACCACTCTGTGCAGGAGACGCTGGACTAGTGGCGACGAGTCTAATGAGGCCTCATTTTGCATACCTCTCCCTTTCACAGATGGGCTAATGAAATGCCAAGAGAACTGTCGGACTAAATGCAACGTCACAGACTCGCCCATCACGATCCCGGGTGATCTTGGTCTAGATTTACGCTGCTTGCTTCGGTGCGTGAGGGATTGCCCCGGTCGGATAGTCCTGTTAAACTGAGACCCCCAGAATCCACCGCGCTGCTCTTTATCGGAATGACCGTCGGAGTGACCAACGACCCCGCGACCCACTGGCTGATGATGATGGCACACCTTGCACTCACTATCAACAGATGATCCTCTTTATTTGTGTATGCACAGCACCAATTAAAATACGTCAAGCAATATCAATCAAGTTAATACTTACTGCAATGTACCGCAACCCATGTTTTCTGAGCTATATAAGATTATTTTGTGAGGACCATCTCCCTCGCAATTCAGGCGGGTTGTTCTCGCCGTGCTGCGTTCCTCCGGTTTGCAGTTCCCGCATCTCCAAAGTGAAGGCCTGAAACGCAAAGCTATACGAGGGTCGCATTCTGCTGGTCGAGTGTTCACAGTTTGACATCGGTGTTCGGTGGGTACGGGAATTAATGTGACGGACTCGGTCATTTTAGTCCCACAGATACATTATAGCCCACAGAAGAAAATCATAATTGGGGCGATGCAAATAATTGTCACATCTTGAAATCTTCACTTAAAGCTTTTAATGGCAGTTCCAACTCGCACAAACATCCCAGAACGAATGAATATCGCCGCTTTTGGCAGACACCTCCTCATATTGTATTCACTGTGACCACTTGTGTCATTGACAGAAATAATGCAGGGTATAAGTCATTGCAGGATATGTATTCCTGTCATTACAAAACGGTATGAATGAAGACATAATTATAACTGCATTCGAACAGAAATGGCGATGAACAAAGGACAGTACTTCTCATCGTGACTTCTACCAAATCCAATGTTAGGATCGCGGTTCTCTCACTCGCCCTGAGCAGCGCTGTAGCGGCCAGCGCACGCACTACTACCTCCCCGTCAACTAGCTGGCAGGATTTTATTGTTACACGGACTCAACGTTGGTTCGACAGTGACAAAATGTTATTTGCGAGCAATGTAAGGAACTTGTGTCTTGTCTGCTGGGATGTGGAGCAGAAACAGATCTGTCAGAGCACACAGGTGCACTCGTCTGACAGTGAGTACAATACCATTCACCTGCGATATATGAATTCGGATCCTTTAAAAAAAATTATTATCAGTGCGGTTGCTACTCATGCAGCCTTCAATGCACGTCCTCCGATTCTGTCATAGTTGCCCCTCGATTTGTCTGGACACAATATGTCGGCATAGAATAATTCGAGCACTGTATAAATGGCAGCAACGAAAAAAAAAACTACAACAGCCCCGCGTCTGGTGCCACAGCAGTGACTTGGTTCCACTACATAATTATGTGACACTTGTCTGGCATATGCACTTCCACCATATGCTGTTAATCGTGAGGTTTCGGTGTTGAAAGATCCTTACACAGCACCTAAAGGCATCAATTCCACCTTCTGCACGAAAAGAAACCCTGCCCGTCGGCAACTGTGAGATATCCAGATCAAGTTAGGCTCTTTCCCATGAGGATAATTATGTGGTCCTCTGGTGCGTGGTTGCCTATCTACAGGCGCTAATAATATTGTGCTTTAACCGCGTTTAGAGGCGCACCCCTATTACAGGATGGGTGTAACGGGGTGTGTGTCTATATTGCCGGCTGACCTCAACCGACCCCAAACTGCTCTAGCTGCGACCTGCACAGTCTGCACCTACGTCCTGCCTCTGAGTCCTCGAAGGAAATGATGGAACGCGCTATGGCACCCACCCACCATCCACCCCATTGTGCTGCATTGCGCATGCGGCTCGGAAAGGCGGCCAATAGGAAGCGTGGCGGTAACAGTATGCTGCAGACCAATCAGAGGGCATGACCATACAACATGAATAGGAGTTTAATAATGTAAGCTACGTGCTGGACTGCAAGAAGTGTCACGAAATTCGACATTTATGGGTCACTTTGCCTGGTCCACAATAATACGCATGTGCATTCATTGTCACCCCACGTCAGCGGACCTTAGGGGCAGCAATAATAAATTGTTTGTTTAGGAAATGCACGTGTGTGCCGGACATTCCCTTAATTACAGTATTGCTGCGTATGCATGATTCGCCTAATCTAGTGAGTCGAGTGATGGACCCACAGTGTTGACCTTCCACCCAGGGAGGCCTTGGGCATTGAGAGATGTTCACTGAAACCATTCTTCTTGTTGTCATAATTATGCTGTTGTGCAACACTAGTCCTTGAAATTCGTCGGGCGGAAGCATGCGTGGATGAGCAGGTGTACCCATCAATAATTCAACAAGGCAGTACATTTGAGTGTCTTTTTTGTCATTTCCCCCATTTTCTGGGCACATATAATGACACTTTATTCGATCATAAATAGCAATGAACAAATGATCATGTCTGATTCGCCCAGGACATTAATTATTCCCTCTCTCAGGTGACAATCTGCCGGGATGAGTGGGACACACCGTGTTATAGGCCAAAGTATATAAAGCAAGTTCTTCGAGCCTAGGTTGATCAGAAGCATCGCAGCACTTCTCCTGCAACAATCGACTAGTTCTTCTGAAAAGAGACAACCTTATTATTCCGCCCCTCCGGCTGAACTTGCTGAACGACGACGCCAATCACGACGAAGATCATGCCTGGCTTGACCTGGATGACCATCGTGGCCGTCTCCTGCCTCATCCTCTCCTTGGGACTGGAGACGGATGCTGGAGACCTACTAGGCATCATAAAGGATCAATTTCCCAAATCCTTTAGAGTATGCCTGGACCCAAGTGAGTAACAATGGTCTTAATGGCAGGGATTTCCGTGTAGATGACTCGCTTGGCACTTGTTTCACTTTACGAGGAGTGCAGGGGGGCAGTGTCTATGGGCATTAGTGATGATGGGCAGGTGACGCTGGACAAGTGGTGACGAGTGTAATGACAACCTCTCTTTTGTACCTTCGCAGGTGGGAATATGACTAGATGCATTGGAAACTGCATCAACAAGACCTGCACTGTTCAAATGGAACCGCTGTACACGTTGTGCGTGTTGGTGACGTGCCACGTTCCATGCTTCGCCCAGGGGGGTGGACTGGACCCACTGAATCCACCCTGCTGCTCTACATCATCGGACGGAGTGAACACGACGACCACTCAACCCAGCACTTACTGAAGATGATGGCACACCCTGTATGGCATACTCCCCACCAACCAACCACCACCACATCCGATGATCCTCTTTCATGGTTCAACGTAGCACCAAGCAATATCAAAAAATGAAGTCAACTGCGCTTGAAATAATATTGACTGCACAGGAAGTCGTTTTATTAGTCCGCAAAAATAAAAGATGAGGGTCAATTTTTGGTGCGCTAATTTCAATATCCAGTGAAAAAAGAGCTAGAATTTTCATAACCGAACCACCACCAGATGCACTACAGAAAATTATTCATGGCAAGATCCGGGTGTACCGTATACGACGGTATTCGGGGTGTGATGAGTCTATTGTGCCATAGTCATGGAGATTTGGATGTACATTGCACATCAGTCTCCCTCCCACAGGTCCGTCCTCAGCTATATGGCAGTAGGTTACGTCAGGATTGGGTTGCATGGTGGTTATGCTTGTGGGTGGGATTTACCTGTTATATAGGCTACCAAAATAAACTAACTGTGTGATCACGATTTGCTGTCAAGTGAAGGACATCATTGGTCCATCACAGCACAGCCTCCATACCTGATTGCTTCGGCACTGACAAAATGTTGATTGTGGACGGTGCATATATAGTCACTTGTCTCTTGGAACAATATCAGTTATGCCCAATTTCTCAGTATATAATAATTACTGTAACTCCCTGGGAAATGACGTCGTTCATGTACAGACATTGACAAGAACTCAGCGTGAGTTACAAAAAAAATGTATAAGCGACGTAACATACATTATTTATTGAGAGCACGCATGCGCCACAAAAAATAATGAAAATTGAAATGGATCGACTGACAGAGAGTGATCCCGTTGATATGTCGTTGGCGTAATATTCTCTGTGGCACACTCTGGGAGAACATGACCTTCCACCCAGGCTTTTCTTGAACTACTCTGACGAGTGTTGAGTGACACCTCGTCTCGTGTCATTGTCAGAAATACTACATGCAGAGCATAAGTCACTGGGATATATGTCAGTGGAGCAGAAGCAGGTGGCAGTATGCCCAGGTGCATCCAATTATGCACCAGAGTACACACGTGTCATTCTATGCTGGACCGTCCGGCTGGAGCGCCAAGCTCTATATAGTCTTATAGCGTGTTCGAGTGGAGCACCCGGTGTATACCATAAGATGGAATGAATATACAGGGCACGTTGGGTCGACAGTGCAGGGATTTTCACCCTCTATCTGCTATATAGGATGAGGCTTATAGGATCATCTGTGAGAACATCCTTCTCACAGTCAGTTCAGGCGGATTGTTCTCTCCGTATTGGCTCCACTTTTCTCGGGGGTTGCAGCTCCCGCCCTCAATGAAGAGGAGGCCTGAAACGCGGAACGATCATGGTCGCCTTTGGCCATCAATGAGTTGATCATCGTTTAACACGGCCTTCGAAGGACACTTTCTGGTGGCCAGGTGAGTTCCCCCCCCCCCCCCCNCACACACACACAAATGACAGACCATGGACTCCAAAAGGGATAGTGCAGGCTTCCTCAAACTCGAAATCTTCACATTTCGAAATCAGTCAAATGCGACTCTGATCGTTCTGACTCTTCAGACATTCCAATGGAATCATCACTGCAATAAGTAACATTACTGATGAGTACAAGATCTGGATATTAAATGATCCCTCTGAAGGTATAGGGTATATGCTCTTGGGCAACGACCCATGGGCTATACAACTGCTGCGGATGATATGACGACCATGACGACGGTCATCGGCCGGAGTGTCGGAGTCACCCCGTCTTCTCTTGTCTTCAGGATGGTATACGCCCTGCTGCACTTGACCGATCAATCGAATTTGCACAGCAAAATTAGCATCGGAAGAATAGTGAAAAGAATCTCTCGCGATATTCATTTCCATTTCCAACAAATGAAGGATTATTCTCGCCTTGGAAAGAAAGAGAAGAATAGAAGGAGTGGATCGGCACATCTGTTTGGAGCATCTGCCGATTCCTTTTGTTCCTCTTTCAAGCGATACATGCCAGAGTTGCAGATGCAATTTCGCAACTCAAAAGAAAGAGGCTCCCCCTCTCCCCCAGCCAAGCCAAGGAATAACGTGGCACCTTCACAGCACCCTCGCACTCATCACTGCATCATCTGACTCGAGTCTGATCGGACGCATCGCAACACCTCTCCTTCAAACAATCAATCCACTTGCTCTTCTTCTGAAACGAATTATACTATCCTTCGTCCTGCCCCCAGCTTGAACCTGCTGTACGACCATGACGAAGATGTTGCCTAATGGCTTGACCTGCTGGATGACCATCGCGGCCGTCTTCTTCCTCTCCCTGGGACTGGAGACAGATGCTGGAACCTGCCCCGTAAGCGAGGAATGGATAAATTGTATCGCAGGCGAGTAAAAATAATGATCTGAATGGCAATGATTTGGGGCGCAGTGCAGATGGCTAAAAGCACACCGTGGCCTCCTAATGAGCTCTATATACACAATAACGATGTAAGTGTGTAACTATAACTCACCACCAAAATTATTGAAGAGGTGTGGTGACAGGAGCGAGGGGAGTTGAGCAGCCACGAGACTTTTGCCTCTGCGGATGTGACTTGTAATGAAACATGAGGTGATGCACAAATGGGTCTCCTATCCGGACGCGACGTCACCTTCACCCGTATACACCCCGTAGCCCTTCCCCCTCCTCTATTACGTCATCATTTTGTGCATGCGACACTGATGGGCACATGGTTACCAGTATAATGCTGACGCTTCTCCTTCTCTTCTTCTCCTTCTTCACATAGAATCGGCATTGACATTATGCATCAAGGGTGGCATACAGGCATGCGCGCCAACATGGGACGACTGCTGCGTGTCGGGGTATCACAAACAGTGCTTTTCCCTATATCCGATTAAGAGGCCATCATGCTGCTGAGCATCGGAGTCACACAGCGACCCACTGGCTGACGATGGCACACCCTTGTGAACTCTCCCACCAACACCACCGTCGTCGTCCGATGATGATGCTCCAGTGATGGTCTCCGCATTGTAGCAGCAGCTGACATGGAAAATAATAAAAGTCTATACTGCTTGCAACTGACTATATACATACACCAAATGTTTTATTGCTCAGAAAATGATATATGCGTCCCACGGGTGTTGCAGGTTGCGTCATGCCCATCACCTCGACAACCCGAAGTGGGGGTTTTGCAACTCCGGCCCTCAAAATGAAGACCTGAAACGCAGATCTATGTGGCCAACTGGCCATGTGTTAGTCAGTCATAGTTTAGCACGATCTTAGAAGGGTCTGATGGTCAAGTGCGGCGTGTTCTTCCCCTAATCACTATGATGGACCCATTTAAGAAGGAAAAATAAACTCCTCCAAGGGACGATGCATATTCAATCTTCAAATCCTCACCAGTCAAATCAGTCAAACGCGACTCATGAATACTGGTATTATCACAAAACCAATCCCTATGGAATTGTAAAAAAAGGAAAGTAAGATCTAAGTGACGGATAGAAATTACTGAAACAAGACTGGGTTGCGTAAGATCTTCACCATATGGGTAAATGTAACCCAGAGATCTTACTTCCGCATTTAACGTTTTACAAGATGGTGTTGATCAAGTCATCTTTGTGCTGATTGTAGGGCTGAGAATAGTATTCCCAAGGGTTTATAGGCTGGTTTTTTGAATGATGATTGATGGTTAATTAAATACTTATGACTTGCTAACAGTAAGTGATTACTTGTCTGGTTGGTTGGAGATTGGTTGATCGGAGGGTTGATTTTTTCTTTGTTTTTCCATTGATTAAATGAGGTGCTGGTTGGTTGATATATTTATTGGTTAATCGATTAGTTGGGGGGCTAGGATGTTAATTGGTTAACATAATGGTTTATTAGACTCTGGATCTTTTAGACAATTTCTAACCTGACATCTTGTAAAACGTTAAATGCGGAAGTAAGATCTCTGGGTTACATTTACCCATATAAGATCTTACGCAGCCCAGTCTTGTTTCAGTAATTTCTATCCGTCACTTAGATCTTACTTTCCTTTTTTTACAATTCCATAGGGATTGGTTTTGCGATAATTGCAGTTATTTTTTGACAAAGCAATATGAACAAGTAGTTATACTCATTACTGTATTCGTGTTTAGAAGAGATGCAAATTGCATTCGTTGTGTATGATATTTTTTTAAATTATAATGTTTTGAAAATGGGAATAAATAATTTGCTTACGTATCACATATTTTATTTGGAAACTAAGAAGGATGGGTTGTATCAGCCTTCAGAGAGGTACGAGAAATATGCAGACTGCGCCCCTAATCATTCTCCTCGGATCCGAAGTAGTGGTCATCTGCTGGTCGTTAAAGTGTAGCCAACTACTTTCACCCTTCACTAAAGCAGTGTAGTGGTTGTAATTCATTGAGACTCCATGGTGTAATAGGATTGCACTGCTTTTGAATTGCTTGAATCCAATTGATATATGGTCACTTAGGTCGAAATCTGTTATGCTGGCGTCCGACCTTTCCCCTCCACTTTCATCGTGACGTTCAAGGTGCAGGATGAGGCAACCTTGTACGTTACTTAAAATGCAGGTCTTGGCAGCAACTCCAGTGCGCTTACCAGACGGGCATGGTACTCCTTCGTCCCTCTGCTGCAACAGGACGAAGAGAGAGACACACTCTCTCTCTCGGCACGATCAGAGAGAGATACAGCCGAGTTTCCTCTGCCCCTTCCCATCTGGCGTGGCAGAAGGAACACTCATATTCATCGTGGCATCGGTGAGTGCCCCAGTCTCTTATTAGGTGTAGGTACAGGCAAATCTTCGAACAGGAATTCGATGAACTCTAAAGAGTCTTGCTGTTTCTCCCCGTCGAATCCTCTACCCAGAGCTCTTCTGACCCCGAATGACGAGGGAGCGACGACGTCATTAGGGGCCGGTGCCGTTGTGTTGGACACTCTCCTCTTCGCAGGGGGACGCTGAGAAGGTCGGTGTTGTGCGAGAGCTGTTTTTAGGGCCCTTAAAACGCTGCTGCTTCCCTTCGAGGCCGAGATTCTTGTCCTGAGGTCTGGCTGCGCGAAGAGACATACCAAGGCAGCGTTGGCATATCAAGAAACATTTGGACTTGGATTGTCGAACCCCCTAAGTGATATTTCTGATGCGGAGGAGACTGCATGTGGCCGCTTCGTTGTTTTCTTGTGTAAGAGCAATGGAGGCATTGATCGGGTCTCCCGGAGTCTATTGTGTTCCCTCACTTTGTCACGCAGCTCACGTTGGCCTTGATGCAGCGTTCATCTAGGCGAAGGATGTATAGTCTGTCCAGCGCCTGGACTTTCGAGATCGCGACGTACGCCATTCCTCTTGCGAACACGGACTTGCTGAGGTCCACCAAAGCGGAATCCAGAGTGAGCCCCTGATATTTTGTGGATGGTGATGGCGTATGCTAGTATCAGTGGAAACTGTTTCCTCTCCGCGTATATGTTGGAGCCGAGCTCGAACTTGACAAACACACCTGCAGAGATCGACTTTTCGTCGTTTGGGATGTTGTCAAAGTTGATCTTGACTGACGAGATGCGGCGGTTATTCTCCATCCTCCAGCCAGACACGGTGCTCATTGCGCCGTTCACCAGTCCTTCTGCACGTCGATGTTGCGTCGCAGCATGACACGGCAACAACCAACTCCCAGGATGAGGACAGTCTCGAGGCCGGCCGTACGCGAGGCGTTGCTTCCCCTCTTCCAGCCAGCCTTGTTGCCTGTGAGCTTGTCCTCTGCCTCCAGAAGGACAGTATCCGCAGGCACGACGCACGAAGCATACGGTGGTTGAACTCGTGGCACATGTCGTTGGTTGGGAGGAGGCACACGGGATTCAATCCTTCTGCCTTGCACCTGCTGTAGATGCTGACGCATGCATCGTTGTTGTCTTCGGATGCCAGCGTGGTGCGGACCCTGCTTGCCAAGAGATGGAGGGTTGACTCGGAGACTATAGGCCCACTCGCACCTCGGCCAGAAGATGCTGGTAGACGGCCTGCTTCTTATGAATAACTTCCTGATTCTTGTTATTGTACCGAGTTTTTCGGCTCGACTTACCGGACATGAATATGAGATGTCACATGATAGGAAGAAGTCACACGTTCCAATTCGCTAACTCAATTCGTAATGTCTGTGGAGGTTTATTTTTATGCTTCGGTCTCTATAGCAATCAGTTGCGCGAGGCATTTGTTGATATGAGTTGCGTGGCAATTAGAAAATAAAATAAGTTTAATTTAATTGATTTTTTATTTAATTTTTTATTTAATTTTTTAATTGGCTGTGAGATGAAATAGGCTAATTTGCATAGAGGTTAGGGGGATAAGTTGGTGCAGTGCGGAGGTATGTTCAAAACTTGAAGTCTCTGTGTGCAAGGATAAGGCCTGTAGAGCTCGGCACAAAATCGTCCCAACGAGTCGGAAAAATTAATTGTTGGAAAACTACCTGACGATCTTACTTATAGGGACTATCGTCCCTACAATACTCCTCGTTTTACGCTTATAACAGATATTGCCCTTTTGTCCTATTGGTCCCTATAATCTTGTCCTCCTGAATATCTGCTGAGAGGTGTGACCCACTTGTTAGTGGCCTGTAGAGTAGCCTCCTTTCGTCTGGATATACAAAAGGGCACACTGGCTTCGAATATAAGAAGACAAATTTTGCCCTTTGCATTCTCAACGTCGTTATCAGTGGCAAAAAAATAGCATAAAACAAGCAAAGAAAACCCCCACCTAACCGAAACTTAACAGTGCCCATGGAAACAGGATAGCTGAGGTGTGATTAGGCGCTGGGAAATGCAGTATCTCGCTCTTGGGTGTGATAACGTGCGATAAGTATAGGCTACTCGGACCACACATTCATACTTGTTGAAGGTCTCTGTATAACGTATGGTTGTGACCGAGACGGACAATAAGGTGCATTATTTTTGTTGGTGAGATGGCGGAGGTGGACCTCATCAAAGGAGATGGGTGCTTGACCGAACTGCACTGGGCTGCTGCCAAAGGATTAGTCGACCTGGTCGAGAGGCTTCTCGACCCACTAACGATGTCTCCTCAACAATGCGCGTCGGTGGACTGCAGGAGTCGCAGTGGTGCCACCCCGCTGATTGTTGCGTCCAGAGGAGGGTGGGTGGAGGTGTGCAGGGTGCTGCTGAGGCACGGGGCCAACGTGAACCAGGTGGAGGACACGGAAGGAAAGTCCAGCTTGCACGAGGCCTCCTCGGAGGGACGGGCGCCTCTTTGCCAGTGCCTCTTGGACAGCGGGGCAGAGGTTGGAGCCAAGACCAACTCGGGAGACACGCCGCTGCATCTGGCCGCCCGGTCAGGTAAGGTGGAGGTGGCCAGGCTCCTGCTGGAATGGGGCGCCCAGATGGACACGACAAACGGGGAAGACCTGACCCCTAGGACACTCTCCATACAGAAGGGCAACAGCACGGCAATGGCCATTTTCCTGTTGGACGCCTCGAAGGACCTGCACATAATGGCGGCCATTGGGAACGAGGGACAGGTCCGGGCGCTGCTTCGGAAGAGAGGAGTGGACCTGAACGCGCGGAATAGCCGCAAGGAAACGCCTCTCATTGTAGCGGCAAGGGCCAACAATAGGACCGCCTGCCAGATGCTGATTAGCCGCTCTTGCGACCTCAACGCGCAGGACTCGGAGGGCAGAGCTGCCCTTCACCACGCGGCCAGACGAGGACTCATGTCCGTCTGCACGCTCCTCCTGGACAGTCGCGCAACTGTAGACATCCGAACCAGGTCGGGAGACACCCCACTGCACTACGCCGCTCTAGGTGGACACCAGGAGGTGGTCCGATTGTTGCTGGGCAGACAGGCCTACCCTCAGGCTGCCAACAAGGACAGAATGACCCCTGCCAGTCTGGCCAACCTGAACCAGCACAACGAGCTGTACCGACTCCTGATGCAGCATGTGTCCAGCACTGGTCAAGTGCTGGACTTGAGTGGCGATCTGACAGGAAAGGTGTTCATCTCTCACTACATGTCCAACTTCAAGACTGAGTCGCTCCTGGGCGAAGGGTCGTTCGGAGTGGTGGTCAGGGCCGAGCACAAGCTGGCCCGGGCTGTGTTTGCAGTGAAGAGGGTCAGACTGCCAGGAGACGGGGGTCAGAGGGAGGTCATCCTGAGGGAGATCCGATTGCAGGCCAAGCTGGACCACACGAACATCATAAAGTTCCACAACGCGTGGGAGGAGCAGCCTCCTAGCTGGGCCGAGAAGGAGTTCGACGCCTCCGTGACATACGACAGGTCAACCCCGAAAGGTCAGGAGGCGTCCAGAAGGGCAGCGGAGTACCTGGCCTCTCCGGTGCCAATCGCAGGACCAAAAGTGGACTGGCTCTACATCCAGATGGAAGTGTGCAGGAAGGAGACGCTGGGCCACCTTCTGGACGAAGGACGGAGGCTCTACAAGTTCGCCTGCCTCACCTTCTTCCACCAGGCCATGTCCGGAGTCAGCTACCTGCACAACCAACAGCTAATCCACCGTGACCTCAAGCCGCACAATATTCTGTTCTCGTTAGACGGGACCAGAGTCAAAATCGGTGACTTTGGCCTGAGCTCCTCTCTTCTGGAACCTTCTGCCAGCATGACTCAACCTAATGATTCAACCAAGTGGACTTCAGCGGTCGGAACAGTTTTGTACGCAGCTCCAGAGCAGATGAGAGGCGATGTATATGGTCCGAAAGCTGATGTGTTTGCAATGGGACTCGTTCTGTACGAAATTCTGTCCCCATTCGGACCTGATAAGGTAGGGAGGGGCGAATTGTTTAGTTCATTAAAGAAGGACATTAAATGCCTACCTGATGGATTTTCGGGACGGAATCAAGACGAAGCGGAGCTCATCCGAAAAATGCTGCATTTAGACCCCTACCACCGAGTGTCCTCTTCGTACGTGGAGCAAAATGTCCAGAGGCTTCTGGACAACATGAGGATGGTCAGTGTCAATGCATGCATTTAAAAAAAATTATTCTATATGTTTCTTCCTGCTTTCCAGCTGGACTCGTCGCGTTACCTGGAGGCCTGCATCAGTGGTGACCTGTCCGAAGTTGAAAAGTGGGTCGATGGACGGGGAGTGGAC
Organism: Catajapyx aquilonaris; assembly: GCA_000934665.2. NCBI lineage: Eukaryota > Metazoa > Arthropoda > Diplura > Dicellurata > Japygidae > Catajapyx > Catajapyx aquilonaris. The sequence goes on from JYFJ02004513.1 coordinate 16,388, forward strand.
GTGGTGGAAGCGATGGACAGGGAGCATGGTCTGAGGGGGATCCACCTGGCGTCTGCAGAGGGTCACATCCAGGTGGTGGAATTCCTCCTGGACCGAGGAGTGGATGTGGACGTCCTGGATAAGTCGGACAGGACGCCACTCCACCTGGCCGTCATGCGTGGACAAAAGTCGATTGTCCGCCTTCTGCTGGACAGAGGCTCGGATCCAGCCAGAAAGGACATGGACGGCAGCACCCCTTGGAGATGGGCCAGGAACGAACGACACGACTCAATCTCACTCATGCTGGAGCGGAAGATGGAGGAGCTGCACGGAAAGTCAGCGACATCCAGTCAGGCAGGCCGTTTCACCCACGTGGAGCTGAAGGAGGTTGGTCAACTTGTCGTTTAGACATCAGTGTTAAATCAGACCTGATTTATCCAAGTTCATAGAGATGGAGGAGCGATTTCTGCAAGCCTGCCGCATGAGCAGCCTGGAAGATGTGAGGTATGTTCTGGAGGAGAAGAGGAACAGTAAGGCTGAGGGCTGGATGAGCAGGAAGCATGGGACGAGGGGCAGTGGCCTTCACGCGGCAGCATCAGGAGGGAATGATGAGGTCGTGGCCTACCTGTTGGGACTCGGGTGGTCCCCGGATCAGAAGGACGGCGATGGGAAGACGCCCCTTCACCTGGCAGCACGGGAAGGTCACCTCTCGACCTGCGACCTCCTGATTAGGGAAGGCGGGAGCGTTGGGGCCGTGGACTCCAGTGGGAACCGCCCCATTCACCTGGCCTCCAGGGAAGGACACATCCAGGTGGTCAGGCTTCTCCTGAAGGAAAAGGCTGGACTGGAGGACAAGGAAGGGTGGCGCAATCAGACCCCGCTGCACATCGCGGCAGAGTACAACAAACCAGAAATTGTTGGCCTCCTCCTGACCACGGGAGCAAACGCATCGGCCACAACCACGGACGGGAAGACACCACTCGACCTGGCAAAGGAGAACAATTGTGCAGGAGTCGTCGCCATTTTAGAGGTACGTCACGGCGCCCAGCAATCAGCAGAGATAGATTGCTCACTCCTGGCCCTTTCATTTTAAAATCAGGCCGGATTGGGACAAGAGTTGCCGTCATCAGCATCGTCATCAGCATCGTCATCAGCATCGTCATCAACTGATCAACCTGAGCTGGCATGTGTCTCACCTGCTGCGATGGACGAGACTCTGGCTTCTTCAGAGGCGCAAGGGGATTCCACAGTCCAGCAGGAGGAGACGAGTGACCTGACTGGACAGCAAACTTCTCTCCAGATCCGGGCAGTATTTCTGGAGGCTTGCCGGACAGGCAGGATTGACGTGGTGAAGGATCTGGTGGAGACCAGACTCGGGGATTTGGTGACTGTGAAGGAGGGCGAGGAAGAGTTGAATGGTCTCCACCTGGCTGCGAGAGAGGGACAGGAAGAGGTGGTCCAGTACCTTCTGGACAGTGGCTGGTGGTCATCGGACGAGAGGAGCGGGAATGGCAGAAGGCCGATCCACCTTGCGGCAGTGAGAGGTCACCTGTCGACCTGCGACCTCCTGATAAGGAAAGGGGCTAGTGTGAGAGACAGGGACGAGGACGGGAACCACCCGATCCACCTGGCATCGTTGGAGGGTCACTTGTCGGTGGTCAGCCTCCTTCTATCCAACGGAGCGGGGCTGGAGGTCAAAGGTTGCTGCGACCGCACCCCACTTCACATGGCAGCCTGGGCCAACCGACTCGACACCGTCGTCTCCCTGAACCTCAAAAGAGCGGACAAGTCGGCCAAAGACCTGCTCGGAAAGACACCCCTGGACCTCGCTCATGAAAAGGGACACACAGCAGTCGCCGGGATTTTGAAGCTCGTGTCACCCCCAGCGGTCATGCAGATAGGAAGTGACATCGATAGACGCTAATCTGTACAAATAAACTGCGCATAAGAGAATGGGCAATGTTGCAAGCCTCATTCAATAGCCATTTCGTCCCCATATCATCCGGCCGTAAATTCAGGGGGATTGTTCCACCGAAATGCAACAACAATGCAATCTGAGGAGTTGATTGTGCGTGTACTGTTCCAGCCGAGCGAGTGCGTGCATCACTCTTCTTGTGCCGGATATGTCACTATTCGGGGACTATTAGTGAGGATAAGACTGTATATAATTAGTGTCATTACACCTGCTCATTGCGCTGATTTTGAATCGGATGGCCCGCTTCATCTTGTTCGTCTTGTTCGTCGTACTGGTCATGGCAGTCGCGGTTGAAGGTACTGTCCCCGTCATCTCGATCGCGTCCAGTGTGAACACTCTTGACTCGTTACAGGCGATTACTTCAGCTGCGTGAAGACCTGTGGCAAACATAAAAAGGTGATCGAACAGACCCGATGCGAGAACAGATGCGACGAGGAAGTGTTCGACTAAGCGCAATTAGTCATTACACCACGGTATGTCATCGAAAGCAGCAATAACAAGGAGGGTTATGCAAAACACACGAGTACTTTGATTCTCCCGAGCCTTTTATTTGCAGTGATGTGTGGAAGTGTCATATTTGCATGGTCAATGTAGAGTGGTCAGTAGACGACTTGAGTTGTGACTGTCGGCTCCGGGTGACCTCTAGGGTCAGCGGGGTCAGTCGCATCTGACATTGGGTTGTGGAAGTGGAGGCTGACAGACGGCTCGCGTCTGCTGCCGTTGGACGTCGACATGCTTCCTTTTCGATGCCGACACTTCCTTCTCCAGACAGCGACGCCCATGCCCGTCAACGCACATCCGACCACCAACATACCCATACCAAGCCCTGCCAGCTCCCGTCCGCTGAACGTCTCGTCCGAACCATACTCGTCGTTCGCCGTACCGAAGCTCTCCCCTGAAACGGTTAGGTCAGGTAACAGTACAATGCAGGTCGTGACTACACACACTCACGGAGATAGTGGTCGCATCCGTCGAACGATGCGATGTCCGGTTTGGTCACTTTAGCTCCTAGTGGACTAAGCAGACAGAGTCCGCCTCCGTTGGTCCGCTGTCCAAGTCCGGGACAGTCGTCCTTATTGTTGGATGGACACTGAACGCACAGGTCGAAGGACTTACATTCGAACTTGGTCTGGTCCTCGCACAGTGCGGCACACTCGTCCGCCGACACCTGGGCGGCCCCGAGGCGACTCAGCCCCGAGTACCACGTCGTCTGCTTCGGGTACAGCCTGAAGTCCCCCACGGCTCTACCTGTAATGTTCATTCGGAGTCATTCAGACGAACAACCGGACCACGGTATGGACTCACGTTGGTAGTGAGAGCAAGCGGTGTCGTTGGACGGTGCTGCGGATGACCAGTTCAGAGTTCGTGTCTGGTACAGCGAGCAGGTACGGCTCAGCACGCAGTAGTCGAAGCTCCTGCACGTGAACGAAGTTTCATGGACACACAGGGACGCACAGCTGGACGGATCCTTCACATTCGGGACGTCCCGGTCGCCAGGTCTGGACAGGCTGACTCCTCCAGGGGTCAGATCGAACATGGACAGCCAATTCCCTGCAATACACAAGTTCATCGGTACATCGCAACTGTACATGCATCGGAAGTACTCACGCTCGTACAGCTGGCAGCCGACTTTGGCTGTCGAATTGGTCAGCTCAATCGGACTCATTTGACACGAGTGGTCGAAGCAGAATGAGAACGAGTCGCAGTCGAACGACAGCTCGTGTGAACACCTCTGTTCGCATCCGGTCAACGTGTCCTGTGAACAAACAGGGTACAGTTCGGCCCATGTCTGTACACATGTACCGCAGTACGTACCGTACTGGTGGTGGCTTCCGGGTTGTCCAACATCGCCGTTTTGGTCAAATGGAACTGGGGTTTGTCCTGGTTGGATCCGGACAGCACGTGGATGTCCGTTGCTGTCAGGACGTACCGCATTCCGTACAGCACGACGGGTACGGTCAGATTCCGGGCAGCGACTGACACCTGCAGGGCGTCCATGGCCTGCCAGGACGACGGGTCCTCCGTGGTCGTGTTGTCTTCGGACAGGTCAAAGTGTGAGCAGTTGGCCGGTTCTAGTCTGGACGGTACTGACCAGTTGCTGGACATGACACAGACTGTCCGATCGCACATATCGAACGCGGTGCACGGTCGGTTGCCGTACCCTTCGGCGCACAGACGGGCACAGTCTTCGGCACCTCCGTGCACCGTCACTACTGTGGCATCAGTATGGTTCATCTGGCAACCAGGTGTCTCGACGAACCGGACCAAGTACGGCGCCCTTTCCAGCAGCGATGCTCTCCAGTACAGGAACGTGTTGTCCGTGTCCACCTGCACCTGGCTGATCCGTACAGGCGACACACCGCTGACGTTCAGGACCGACTCAAACGCGCCTTGTTTCACCTGGTCCACGAACGGTACATCGCTCCAGTTACTGCGTGGTCCTCCTTTGAGTACGAGCTCGAACACGGTACGCTGACTGTCCAGGTCGAAGCATGGGGACACGTCGAACAGCCCTGATGAGTCGATACCAGACCAGACGGAGAAGTCGTGCACGTTGAGGCTCACGGCCGCTACCAGCCTACCGACGACGTACCCAAGAAGGTCCGTACGTAGCGGTATGGCCGACACACTCCCGTCGTGTTGCCACACAACGTCGTGAGCAGACAGGTGTTGCTCGATGCTGAGCAAGTCCAGGGAGAAGTTGGTTCCGAACTCGCGAATGTCGTCTCCATCTATACACAGTACGGTTCAGTTACACAAACGTACGGTGCAATGTACCGGCCGGTACTTACCCACAGTGAGTGTCCACACATCAGCGTGTATGCCACGCTCCTGCTTTTGCCCGGCGTACGTGAACGACCTGTTCATGTAGAAGAACTGGTCCGGTTCGTCCATGAAGTGACCACGTCCAGACACTGTCAGGGTACAGGTTAGGGACATACCAACGGAATCTGAACATACAATTCTTACCAATGAAGTCGCCAATGTCGGTCGCTGATATTGGTCCGATTCGACAATTACCACTGACCATGTTGATCATGTACGAAGCACCTGTCGACAACAAAGTACCTTTTAGAGGACAAGTACGATGGGAGTGTATACCGTCGTACCTGTGTTGAAATCCTGCACCAGCCTGACCGGTTCTTGCTCGCGGTGCGGACGGAACTGGTATGCTATCAGCTTGTGAGGTGCGTCGTACCCAACGTCGTAGTTGGTCAGGGCCATCAGGGTCAAGGCACTGTCGTCGCCCAGGTACAGGTCAAGTGCAGGGTCAAATATGGCCTCGACGTTCATCCTGAACCTGTCCGGAAGCACGGGCAACACGCGGTCAGGATCCACGCTGATCCGTCCAGGACACGACACACCAACCGGCATCTGCAGGATTCGTCTCTTAAGTTATACTACAGTCTCGTTATTTGGTGCGGTACAGTACCTGAAGCAACTCTGTGTGGGTCAGGTACGGCTGGTACGCTGTGAAGCTGTAGAAAACCTGTTGGTCCTCGGTGCCGTTTATGGGTCTGACCCGGATGGCCAGTGGCAAAGGGATGTTGTCCGGAGATACCCGTGACGATACGGGTGTGTCCCAGTTCGGAGTCGGCAGGTACACGTCGTACACAAGGTCGTTGTTGCATCCCCTCCACATCTGGGCGTCCACTCCTCTGATGTACCCGACCCGAGGGGTGTAGGAGTAGTACGGTATTGCAGAGGTCAGCCTCAGAAGCGAGCTGGGACCGTAGTACCATGCATTGTCGTCTGTCCTGTTCAACCAGCTGACGTCTGCACCACGTAGGTTCGTCATGCTGCCAAAGCTGCAGTTATCTCCTTGCACTTGTATTGCTTGGTGCGTGGTACCGTCGTACAGTACCCGGTATTCCCGGCCACGTTCGGCCACCAGCATGCCTCCCTGTCGGTTGATAGCATCGTGCACCTCCAGTATGCTCGTGGTCACATTCTGAAAAGGAGGACCGGTCAGGTGGGCCATACCGGGGTGCATAGCAGGCGGTACTTACATCGAGGTACGACACCACTTCGACGGCCATCTCGAAGGACTTGAGGGTAGCCAAGGACAGGTCCGGCAGTTGAAGGCTGCGATCAGACGTCTGCGGACATACCAAGGGCTGATGAGCGGTTGTCGTCGCAGCGCTGGTCTGGGTGGTACCGGTGGTGTGTTGAGAAGTCGTGGTAACATCTGTGCTCCGATGCGACGTCCATTGAGACGCAGTTGTCGTTCCAGCCGGCGTGGTACCGGCTGTACTCCGATGCGACTGAGACGCGATAGACGCAACTAGTGGCAACAATGCCAGCAGCAGAATCAGGCGGTGTCGGACCATCGTACCTGCAGAAGAGTACCATTCGCAGAATGCTTTCTCCCAGAGCAATCACGGCTCTATTTATCCCCTTCCCTCCCTATTTAATCGAGATTATTAACCGCGCCCCTCTGTTATGTTTACATGTTTGCAATGTAACTCCCACGAAAATAAACAGAGCACCTCCTCCCCTTACGTGAACAATGAGGGGGGAAAAAATTGCAGCAATTTCTTCCGATAAGTAAAGAGCCGTCACCTGTCGATATCTAATCGCGGAAATAGCGCGCGATATAATAAGCATATGACTTTATGCATGCGGACGAAATTGAACACTCTAATGGAAGCAGAGAAATTGGATGGGTCCTAGTACTATAAATAATTCATAATAGTATTGATGTCGAACCACTGAACCTGCTGCATTTAATGAGACCAATCCGTGTGTAAACATGCGTACTTGAAAAAGGTCGCTTGGAGGGAGGCATAACTGCCAGGATATTTCTGCCATTCGAATCTTCACGTATACGCAAATAAGTACGCTGCTCTTACGCCATGAAAAGGTCAAACAATGTGGTGACAATACAACCATCACGAAGGACAGCACTACTTCATGTGTATATAGTCAAGAAGTGTCGTCGCCTGACCGGACACTGCACATGCAATTTTGGTGTGGCCCAATCCATTATTCAAAGTCTGCCGTGGCATAACTCCAATGTGAGTACCAGTCCCTCTAGACCCGATAACGATGGCAGTGGCTGCCTTCCTGCATGTCCTAACATGGGTGTGTGCTATGTCCATCGAGGTCAGCGAGGTCACTGAAGACCTGGTGTCCCGCCTGACCCATCAAGTGTCCCGAGAGTACCCAGAGTGCAGCCTGCTCCTGGCCCACGACTTCCCCTCGTCAGTCCCTAAGAGTGTCCAGATCCTCCTGTTCAACTCCAGCGATGCGTACGGTCCATATCTGTCCGTGTCCCTTCCGGACACCTTCAACCTCCCTCCGCACTCGTCCCATCGCGACCTGTGGGACATGCATTCCAGGACATGGATCGGACCTTGTCTGGTCCTGCTCGTCACTGCAAATACAAGTCAGGAGCTGGACCGCCTCATGTTCATGGTGTCCACCACTGGTCGCGTGCAGACGGACCACGACCGTCTCCTGGTCTGGATCAGGTCAGAGCCGGGTCAAGGTGTGACCTCGAACAAGGACACCAGCGTGTTCGGGTTCAAATGGAAGCTGGAGGTTGAGCCGGTTGGCAACGACGGTCTGCGTCTGAGCACTGTTTGCTTCTTCTGCCTGCGGGGTGACCCTGTCAGGATGTCATTGGGGCGTTACCCTGGCCTGCCGGTACCGCGCATGTTTCCGGACACCACGACCGACCTGCACGGCGGGCTACGTCGAGCCGTCTTTCTGGAAAGCCTGACCTGGGAGGACACCCGAAAAATGGCCGAGACGCAGGGTCGCCTTCATCTGACCACAGCCGAGGCGTACCTGTACACCTTCTTCGCCCAATGGAACGGCCGAGTGGACACCTACGAGATGACCGTCACACCAGAGATGCTGGAGAGGAGCAGGCTGGACAACGGCACCTGGCTGACCCCAGTGAGCGACCTGCTGTCCGGAAAGGCCGACTTCTGCTTCCTCTCCTTCTACCAGGCCCAGGACATGAGTCACGTCAAGTACGTCTTTCCGACGCTGTACCCGGAGTTCAGGTTCGTCACCGGGTTGCCCCGACCCGTCTGGACGTGGAAGACCATATTCTGGGCCTACGATCCGCTGACCTGGATGGCCATCCTGGGGGCAATGGCCGTGTCGACACTGGTCACATGGAAGGTTCTCCAGTTGGAAGCACAGCTGTACGACGTGGGAAAGGCGAGTGCGCTCATTTTTATATGCATTGTCGGTATTTATGTTCAGAATCTTCATCAGACCAACAGATTGTTCGAGACTGCGTTCAGGACCTGCACCGGTTCACCACTAGAGCAGATGCCGAACCTGGAGTTCCCAAAGGCCGACGCTGCCCGTGTGATGGTCCTGTTCTGGTTCTACGTGTCCATGGTCGTGTCGTGCGGATACCAGGAGATGCTGTTTGCATTCGTGGCCGTGCCTGAGAAGGAAGAGCTGCCTTCGACATTGAAGGAGCTGAACCAGGCCGCGTTCCAGGTGGGGGCCTTCTTCGACGTGGGTCTGCTGTACAGCCTGATAACGAGCCAGATCGAAGGACGGACGGACCACCACCAGATCAGGGAGAAGCTGGAGCTGCTGCCCAGTCTGGTCGAGTGTCTCCAGAGGGCGATGGACCAGGCCAGGTTCGGCTGCGTGGGTCTGGAGCCCCTGATGGAACTGGCCGAGATGGAGGTCGTGGACTCGGAGGGAACGGTCAGGCTCTGGAGGGACACCGAGCCTTTCCTCAGGTTCTACACTGGAAGTTCGGTACCAAAGGACGACGCGGCCCACATGTACACGAGCACCATCGTGGACAGGCTGTTCGAGAGCGGGCTGACCGGGTACTTCCACCGGATATACGTGTACATGACCTTCAGACGCACCCTCCGACTGGGCCATGGGCAGCAGTCAGTGGACCAAGAGGAAGGGATGGGGGCAGAGGACGAGGAGGAGAGCAGGCCTCTCAGCATCAGGAAACTGTTCGGTCCATTTGGACTGGTCGTCGCAGGGTGGATCACTGCCACTCTGTCCTTTCTACTGGAATCTGTGGGACATCGCCTGCATGCCATTAACTCTCATTAAAAGTGTTTTTTCACAGCACGTGGCACAACATTTTGATTGCACTGCACCTATTCCTATTATATGCTGCCTATAAGAAAACATCGGGTACATTAAATCAGTTGCAAGCAGTCGACTTTATTTGAAATTAAATTACGCTACATAATTATTGCTGTGCAAACATAAAAAGAGGATCATCGGATGAATGGTGGTGGTGTTAGGGAGTACAGTATACAAGGGTGTGCCATGGTCGCTTGATCGTGGTCACTCCGAAGCTCATTCCGGTGATCGCAGTATCATCTTCAGTACGTCAGAAGCAAACATGGAAAGTGGCAAGGCAATATGCAGAAGAAGATGCGGACAAAGTAATTCTTTATGCAGTCGCACTCTTTCTTCGCGGTACAGTCGCAAACGCAAGCAGTCTTGCGTCCATCTGTGAAGAAGAGGTGTACGGAAAGAGGGGTCATTATTATTTTGCCCACAGTGTCTCCTGCACAAGATGAGACGGAGAAGTGATTGAATGGGTATCACCAGGAAGGCACGACTCTTTTCAAAAGCATAAGGTCAATTATTAGGTGCCTTGACACAAGGAGTTGATTCAATCCTTTCTCTGAACATTGTTCATTACTCCCCCCAACAAAACAGGGAGTGTTGGAGCACAATGGAAGTCTGCTCCCAAATCACTGCGGTTGAACCATTGTTATACTTACCGGGGTCTAACCTCTTTACCACGCAAGGGGGAAGTGCTGCAACACACTTCCTATCCTCAGCATCAGCAGTCTCCAGTCCCAGGATCAAGAAGAAGGACACGGCCACGATGGTCATCCAGGTCAAGCCAGGCAACATCTTCGTCATGGTCGTTCAAATGAATCGGAGGATATAATATATATTAGATGAAGGGTTGGTTATCAGAACGAGTTGATTGTTGCGGGAGAGGTTGTCGAGATGCGTCCGATCAGACCAGGCTCAGAAGATGCAGTGAGTGGAGGTATAATATTGAAGGTGCCACGTTCCTTGGCTGATGGAAGGGATCCCTTTCTTTGCTTTGTGATGAAATACACCTGCAACCAGACCTCAAAATAGTGCAACAAAAGGTATATATCGCGGGTGCTCGAAACAGATGTTCTCATTCACTTCTCTTCAACTATGAACCTGACCACTTCGATGGCTATTATTTTTTTGGAAATGAATGGCAAGGGGGTTGAATTCACTATTTTTCCGATTCTCATCAGTTGCTGTCCAAATTCGACAGATGATTATGCGGGTGACTGAAGTGATGCATCAGGGTGGTGTGCAATCAGACAAGTCGCATGGTCGTGGTGACTCCGACCACTCCGTCTATCTGTCGACCATCATCATGCTGATCCACTCAACGGATCTCACCCCAACAATGCCTGGGATGGATATCCGCAAGACATGTACTGCACTCAAAGGCATTGCCGTGAGGTGAATAGACGTGTCACAGTCATACTGGACTGATTTGGAGAAACGAGGGTTCCAAGTCTTGTGGCGTGAATATATATTTTTCGCAAACATCTCCATAGCAATCTGGCATGGTCATCATTCTAGAAATGACCCTCGTAGACTAACCAATGACTTCCGTAATTATATGTGATCTGGATACATTTTCTTGTGGCCGAAACCCTGAACGAAAAACACCTTCGAGTTTCCTTGAAAATTGTTCTGGGCCTTGACATTCATTTTCCATCAGCATTGAAAATCTCATTTTAAAAAAAAGCAAGACTGTCAGCCATTGACATTGGAGTTCAGAAATAATTACATCTGCACTCGCAGCAGGCCTCAGATGGAACAAAATGAAAAAAGGCAGGTGCTTGCAACAGATGTGCTGCTATTCACTTATTCTCCCTCTTTCCCCAGTGAATAGTCGGACTACTTCATTCTTTTGACGGCAACAATAGATATGAATTTCCAATTTTTTTTCTTGTTCAGATGGTTGTGATGCAAATTCGACATGATCATCAGTGAAGTGGTAGCCAAGACAAGTCGCATGCTGGTCGTGGACGTGGCTGTTCGAGAGCGGGCTGACCGGGTACTTCCACCGGATATTACATGTACAATGTACATGACCTTCAGACGCACCCTCCGACTGGGCCATGGGCAGCAGTCAGTGAGACTGGACCAAGAGGAAGGGGTGGGGGCAGAGGACGAGAGCATCAGGAAACTGTTCGGTCCATTTGGACTGGTCGTCACAGGGTGGATCACTGCCACTCTGTCCTTTCTACTGGAATCTGTGGGGCATCGCCTGCATAAGCAATGCCCTTTACTGGATGTCATGCTGTGATTCGAGTGGATTTTTTTGCACTTCTCCGACACCGCATTACATACATTGATGTATTACACGACTGTACAGCATCCATGAATGTTAATGTACAGTTCTTCACAGTTCGTGATCGAGGGGACCTTCTCATGTTCGTGTGTTCGTGTGACATCTGCATGACATGTACTGCACTCAAAGGCATTGCCGTGAGGTTAATAGGCGTACACGTGCACACTTGTGCTGCCAGCTGTTTCTCCTCCGCATTGCAGCAGACAAGGCACTGTAGTACGTTGCGGATATTTCTCAACGTCAATCTGGCTTGGCGTATACGAAGAAGGGATTCTTGCTGCACTTACGATAATTACATTTATTGCAATGGCAAATGCTAATGGAGAAGGAGTCTATAATACAATGTAACTGACGCAGCATGATGAAAAAGACAAGGGGTTGAATTATTATTTTCGTCTTGCTGATAGCTGCTGTCAGCCACTTCTAAGAGGCTACTCCGCCCACAATATTATCAGGGGCATGGAATTTTCGTCTCACTGATAAGCACACTTACTGCTAACAACTGCTAACTGGAAGTAGCAGATTTCGAGATGCCCTGGGGTGTGACGTCCCACTCACCAGGGGGCTGGGCTGACCCAGTTATTTCCCCCCTGGGGGGTGGGGCCACCCGAAGGAGCCCTCCGCTCCTGACTTTGTTCCCCTCTCACCCGACACACACTGTTTGCCTTACCACGAGATACTTGTATTCCAGGCCCTTTTGAGTCAACACCTAATAAACACCTGTGTGATTCGAACCGACGGAGTCTCATTTGAGTAGCCTGGGCGACGACGGTGCCTTAACCGTCGCAATGGCAGCCCAACGTGCTTAAATCGCGGGTAAGTGACCCACTCGGATGAGTGGGTATGACTCTGATGTCAGTGGGGGTTATTTGACTCCCACTGCTGGTGATGATCATCCGGCGGATGATCTGGATGCGCGTTTACGCGCATTGCTGGGCGTTTCCGCCCATGCTGATGATGCTGCGGTAGCTGCAGCATTGCGGGCCAGACGGGCGCGTGTCGCCGAATCTCGGCGTGGCCAGTCTGTGTCGACGCAGCCCTGGTCGGTGTCGGATGGTCCGACTTCCGCCAGGCGTGATGCTGCTCCGTTGCGGGTGCAGCGGAGCGGCGTAAGTGACGTCATGACGTCACAAGTCGGTGCGAGTGTTGTTGTGCCGACGGTAGTGGTTCCTGCTGGACCGGTACAGCGTACTGTGTCGGCGGGGGGATTACGGCTCCCGGTACGTTCCGTTCCGGAGCTGTTTTTTGATGGGTCAAGGTCGAAGTCGGCCTATGATTTCCTACAGGAGGTGGACAGGTACTGTCGCATCCTCCAGTGTACACATGAGCAGGTTCTGCTTCATGTTATCCCGACCGCGTTGGACGGTCGAGCATTAGATTGGTGGATGCTGCACGGTGCGTTCACAGGCTGGGATGCTTTTGTACTGGCGTTCCGTGCTGAGTTTGAGTGCGTAGATTACGCTCATCAACTCAGGGAAGAGATGGAGAGGCGGACTCAGGCGAGTTCGGAACCTCTGTCTCATTTCATCACGGCCATTAATGGCTATTTCGAGCAGGTCCGGCCGGAGGCTGGTCAGCTTGAAAGGGTGGAGTTTTGCAGGAGGCGAATGCATCCTGAACTCCGTACCTATTTCCGTGGACGTATGTTTACGTCATTACGGAAGTTGGCACAGGCTGCACCTGCAGCGATGGCTGACATTTTGGTGGACAGGACGTGGGCGCCGCCACCTGATGCTTCGGTATCAGTAGCGCCACGTCTGGCTTGGTCAGATCCTGCTGTCAGGAGCGACCAGCATGCACAAGTGACTGGATCAGTCATGAATGCAGGAATGGGAACTGCAGCTTCCGACAGCAGGTTGCTGCAGTTACGAAGCCTCGACCCCTATGGTTTCCATAGGTACGAGGCGGTCACCGGTCCGGTGATTCAAACGGGGGGCCAATCTGGCCAGCATCCCCGTGGTGGCTCGTCGCTGCGAGGGCAGCAGACAGGTCGCGGTCGAGGTCGTGGTGCCAACCAACCTTTGGCCTGTTGGTCATGTGGTCAGGTGGGCCATTACCGGAATTCGTGTCCAAATCCAGGTCACGAGAATAACCGCCAAGTTCGGCGGGGAAACGGAAGAGGGCGATAAATTGGAAATTGGGAATTCCAATAAATTTATCGCCAGAGTCCGAAAATTTCCCGGAGGATCATTCAGATGCCTCCGGGTGGCGCCCAAGTGAACCTTTAATGAGGATAAGTATCCTCGGAGGTGAATTTGATGCCCTGTTGGACACTGGAAGCACAGTGTCAATTTTGGGTCATCAAGCCATTGAACTATGCAAGCAGCATGGTGTGGCAATCAAGCAGGAGAGATGTAAGTTGCATCTCGCCTCAGGGCAGGTGGAGTCACATGGTACAGTTGTGATATGGCTCACCTGGCCCGGGGGGAAACGCAGACAAAAATTTCTGCTGCTTCCTACCCTAACCAAGACCGTAATTCTCGGTCGTAATTTCATGGCAGCAACAAATGTTTCTGTCCATTTGCAGCTGAAGGGTTGGACAATAGGCATGGAACCGCAACGTGTGATTCCGTTTAGCCGCCCGACTGAAAGTGTTCAATCAATGGTGGCTGACACTTTTGACCCGGTTGCGAAATTGGTAGATACTACCGATTTGGAAGATTCGGATAAGAACCTTCTTCAGGCTGTTCTTAATAAGTACAGGCATGTGTTGACTGATAAACTAGGGTGTACACACCTAGTTGAGCTGGACGTGGATACAGGTGGAAAACGCCCAAAAATCCACCACCCACGCCCATGCCCACCAAAAAAGCGTGCTATTGTTGACGCTATTTTGGACAGACTAATTGCGGAGGGTGTGATTGAACCTGCCAGTCCGTATGCAACTCCTGCTCACGTGGTAATCGTGAAAAGCCTAATGGGGAGTACAGATCGTGTCTCGATCTGAGAGAGCTTAATGAGCTCATTTTAAACCCGGATTGTTTTCCAATCCACCGGCCAAGTGACATTTTTGCGCACATAGGCGACAGTGCGTATGTTACTTCGCTTGACATAGGCATGGCCTATCATCAAATACCGGTTCATCCCGATTCTCGGGACCTATTGTCATTTTCGACACATAGGGGTGTCTTTCGGTACACAAAAGTACCGTTTGGCCTGAAAAGTGCTGGTTCGGCACTACAAAGGGCTGTACACATAGCCCTTGGCCCACTAAATTGGAAAAGTGCAGTGCATTTCAGCGATGATGTGTATGTTTACTCACGCACCCTTGAAGAGCACTTTCTTCATATAGGCCAAGTTTTACAAGCTTTGGGGGCTGCTGGTTTTACAGTTTCCCCCAGAAAGGTCCGGCTTTGTAGGTCAGAGCTGCCCATCCTCGGCTTTGTATGGAGGGGTGGTCAAGGGGGTGGTACGATTGGTCCGGACCCCAATAAAACCGAGGCCATTAGGTCCTTTCCCCAACCCAAAAATGTGAAACAGCTAATGAGTTTCATTGGCATGTGTTCATTTTACAGAGAACTTGTTTACAAATTTTCTGATTCAACAGCTGCCTTAAGGAAGTTACTTAAGAAAGATGCGGCCTACGTCTGGGACGATCAGTGCCAGAGGGATTTCGATGAGTTGAAATATAAACTCGTCAGAGCCGCTGAGCTCACAATTCCCAAACCCGAGTCGGAATATGTCATTCATTGTGATGCGTCATCCATCGCAATTTCTGCAATCCTCCAGATTCGAGATGAATCAGGACGATTGTGTCCTGTTGCATTTTTTAGCCGCGCATTAACAGGTGCGCAGCTGAATTATTCCGTGACAGATAAAGAGGCTTTAGCGATTTATGAGGCCATCTTGAAATGGA
>JYFJ02004514.1:0-31568 GCA_000934665.2 Catajapyx aquilonaris
CCCCTTCAAAGAAATATTTATATCTCGATAACTAAATTTAATCTGGTAAAACTGATTGTTCCATAAGAGTTCAATTCGATGTGGGTTTCACATATATTTTTTTCAAAAAAATCGATGACTATGACCTGACACCTTTTTTCACTCACTGGCTGATCTGAAATGGAACCACCCAGCTAAAAAATGTAAGAAGTGAGCTCTGAAATTGAATGTTGGTGCTTAATCTGTAAGAATGACAGGCGATTCACGCATTTTATTGGTCTTCAGAAAACAATGTTTACACGTAATTCCGGAATTCCATCATTCCAAGAGCATCAGCAAGGATGGAATCACAACGAGATATTCTCCCCTACATAGAATACAGCAGCAATAAACATTACGTCGCATTAAGCCGCGTTTACATGTGAGTGATTTGACAAGCGAAGCGGAGCGAAGTAACCAATATTGTTTGAGGTGAAAGTAACAATCGATTTTCGCCTCAAGGGTGAATAGTGAAAAAACCTGCAATTTCATTTCCAAAAAAATTAAATGAAAATGTCGTCAAAAAATTCGATTTTAAAAAAACTTTATTGCCTCTGGTGTTCCCACAAAAATAACGGCCGAGATCGAGACTTATAATTCACCTTTTTTTGTAAATTATAAAAATGCCTTACTTGGGTTACTCAGCGATGTTACAGCTCGGCGAAGACTTCGCTCGTCAAATCGCTCACATGTAAATGCAGCATTACGTTCACACATACAATTTGGCTGATTACGCATCACTGAATGTCAAACTATGACAAACTGATTTTCTGACAATATTATACCCACTTTTGGAGAAATGAGATTCGAAAGCCACCCTTTTCCACCATATCAGATTCTCCTACTATGAAATTTCCAACTGAAATGTGAGTATGTGACTTAACTATTTGGCAATAGTACAAAGTGCACGTCACATTTTAGGTGACGATCGCCTGCAGTGGAAATCAAAACCTGATGAGAACTTTTGTGCTGAAAAACGAAACAGAGATGGCCATAAGGGATGTGTAAAGAGGTTCCCTATACGTTCAGGTCAGTTTTTCTATTGCTAAATATTGGCGGAAAATCGGCACGTATGATGTGCTATTTTAGTTTCGCCCCACATACTTTGCTCATAAGTCCTTTCGATTTCATTTATACTGGTGGATAAGAGCACTCTCGAAGCTACTTATTAATTAAGTAGGTAACGAGTACTCACAGCCTTATAATCATAAACATTACTCTTAAGTTATTTAATTTGCAAGTGGTCCTCTTCACTCACACATGGCACTAACATATAATGTGGATGGGCATTTTATTTTCTCAATTAGCAATAATTAAAAATATAATATTGTTACATGAGTTTCAACAATATTGTTAAGGCATAGGTAAAGGCGTTCTTTGCTTCCTTTCTTATAACGAACGTTTCAAACAAAATAACAATCAACTATAATATCTTTGTTGCACTAAAACAGTTTACATGAGAGGAACTCATGAAATCGCACATATTAATACTGCTGATAACATGATTAATAAAGGAAGGACGGAATAAAATACACTTAATGGAGCTATACCAGAAAGTTTCCAGGCCAATTAACAAATTGTGCGAAGGAGGGCTGCGCGGAGGAGGCCCTTCGCTGCCAGCTATACCGCCATCGCTTAGATTTTCGATTACGCGTTCTCTGAAGAAACGGACAAGATATTTTTATAAATAATAACAGTTATACTTACACGTTCATGCGATACACGATGTATGTGTTGAGACAATTATCCTCCTCTAGAAGTTCCTAAATTAATTTTCAAAAAGGTCGCTGTAAAAAAAATCCAAATTCATGTATTACTGGCCAACTGTGAGGCTGATTTCATTATGAAATGCTTAAAAATATACGGAATATCAACCTTGAGAACCTTGCCAGAATAATTTGCTGAAATCGTGGTACATCGAGAAAATTAAATTAATTTTCCGAAGTAACAGGAAAGCCGCAGATAAGAAATAATTTATTTCTCGCCAGGTACACGATTTCAGCAAATTCCTCCGACATCACGGTTCTCAAGGTTGATACTCAGTGTATTTTAACATATTTCATAATTAAATCAGTCTAACATTTGGCCGACAGTACTCGAATTTCGAGTTTTACAGCGATCCTTTTGAAAATTAATTTCGGGACTTCTAGAGCATGAAAATGGTTCCAAACACATTCTGAGTGTTTTCCATGAAAGTGTAACTATAGCTGTTATTAGTATTTTGTACATGTAAGCCAATATCTAGACGATGGCGGGTATAGCTGGTAGTGAAGGGGTTAAAATAAAAGACTCGTCATAGATTGGGAAATATTGACCATGGCGAGGTCCATGGACTATAACAGAGCAAACAACAAGGCAATTACTGCTGTACAATGAAGCGTAGACTACTGACCGGTGTTTTCTCACTAACACAGTCTGTTGTTCGTCAGTCTCGATCTCTTTTCCGTCCCTCCTACGAACAATTATCCCTTCTCTTCAGGTTCACTGAATACGCGTTGAAAACGTCGCAGTCGCTGTCTCAATTACTTGCGCTACAAAGCTTATTAACGGATAACAAGCTTCTGCGTCTATTTCACAGAGCAATGGTTTACAAGCCATGTATCCCATTTTTTCGGGTCAACATCCTGTTTTCAACGCCTATTTTATTGGCCACCCGTAAGTCTTGCTATAAAACTACAATTAAAAACGTCATCTAAACAATATTATTTTGTGGGGTAAAATGGCACACATGACTCAACGGATGCGGGGACCAGATAGTATTGCACTGCAGAACTGAATGCAAGCAACAGATTCGTCAATTTATTGAAGACCTGAGGAGAGAGAAGCACATAATGGTGAGCCTCCCCCCCCTAAAAATAATTGGACATGCCCGATACTTACATTAGGTTCTGCAGAAACATCATATCGGGTTCCTAGTCCCATTGCGCCACCAATACAGTTTAGATTACAATGCAGGAATGATGGATCAGGTTATGACAGAATAGCAATGGTTGAATCAATTGCAACGCTGCTATCTGAGAACCAGAGTCCAGAATGCAAAACTTAAACTGCGCAATAGAGGAACTACAGTGGAAGAATGTTTTGAGAGCAATACTTGCATAGGCTATGCATAAGGCGATGCCATAGCTGCGCATTTTCTCTCGGATATTAGGCTTCAAGACGAAATCACCATATAGTTTATTTTGGAGATTTCAGCTTCATTACGGAGATAATAGCTTGGTAAGTTTGCACTCGTAAGAATAAATATCACCTTTAGGTTACGCCAACCCCACAATCCCCTTGGCTCCATGGGTCGCCTAACGCACCGGATAACTCCCATTACTTATGTGCGTAACTTTAACTTAACACGGGAACACCGACGTAATTAAGCCTAATCAACTATGGTAATTTCGTCTTATAAATTCGCAAGAAGCCTATATTCGAGAGGAAGTGCCTATACATTTAACATCACCCTGTATAGAGCATATATGCCAGAGTCTATCAGCAATCTTTAACAACTGCCATAATATTATGGCAATAGTGTATAACTCACAAAGTACCCTGTAAATATACACTTCCGAGTTAGAACTAGCTTCTCTGATAGTCTAATGGTATCAACGAGATACTAATCTATAGGACAACAAGCTAACGCATG
This sequence comes from Catajapyx aquilonaris, assembly GCA_000934665.2. Taxonomy (NCBI): domain Eukaryota; kingdom Metazoa; phylum Arthropoda; class Diplura; order Dicellurata; family Japygidae; genus Catajapyx; species Catajapyx aquilonaris. Next base: position 3,653 of record JYFJ02004514.1, read on the forward strand.
CATAGATTAATAAATATTCATTTACGCCTGGGTTATACTCGTCTCGTCGCATTTGCTTATAATAAAGAGATAATACCAACAGTTAATAAGTGGCCACATGTCAATCCTGGACGAGCAGAGATGCAGAGAGAGTGCGTGTGCGGCCATACCCAATGGACTATGCGTACATGGCAAAAGTCCTCAAAAACAGTCTCTTTTACAGTGCAAAATACTACGTCGAGGGACACTGACTGTCCAGACTCTAATCGAAATTTTTTTGCCGCATCTCTCGGACACATCATGATTATCAGAATTGTAACAAACCAAACTAGCCCCGAACCAAACACGGGCATTTCAATAATACTTCCACTCCGACTTGGCCGTAAAATGGCACCACATGCTCGCGAGAAACGCCTTCTCGCCACGCTTTTTGGCAGCGAGTTGCATCAAATTGGCTCGCGCTACGAGCTTGACCGAATTGGGTGCGACTTGATCCCAAAAAAAACTTGGTGAGTTTGTATTTCTTGCAAGCTTGTGAACCCAACTTCATTCCCTCTGTTCAATAAGTAAGTTATTTGTACCTATTTCGCAGTAGGGCTATATATGTTAGCCTCAAAGCCCGAATTGGGCGAATTGGGCGAATTGGGCGGCCATTGGGCGAAGAAACCGTCCATTCTGCAGAATGGACAGTTTTTTCGCCCAATGGCCGGTTTCGGGGTTTGAGCCTAACATATACAACAGTGGAGCACTTGGTCATATGGAGTTTTCGCTTCCGTTGACACACCATAGATTAATTTTCTCTCTCTGTCTCTGTCTAGCTCTCTGTCTAGCGTGCATGGCCCGTGAATTTGTAGCTTTGAGCCTGGATATCGAGTTCCATCTCCCATTCTAAGGCGTGTAATCAGGTGTACTGATCTAGGCAACGCTAATAGCTTAGATGTACTGTAGATTCACATACCTTTAGCAAATTTGACTTCGTAGAAGGTGAGTGTATAAGTCCAGTGCAAAATTGCAGGCAATATGGCAAGAAAGCACTTGAATGGATTGAAGCGTATTCAGTTATTGAACTAGAAAAATAGTTTAGAAATGCAGCCATTCTTATTCCAACTTTTAGTGAAGACCAATGTGTGAAAACAAATGCAATTAGCATGAACCAACGAGACCGATATATTAAAGGTAATTAGTGTTATATAATAGGTGCTACAATGGCATTTTCTATCAGTCTTACGGTATATTGTGTGTCTGTAAAATACTGTCATGTTTCGATGTGCCCGCATCCAAGACACGCAGATTGATTTTTTACAAAACTTGATAGCAGATTTTAATAAATTCTTCCACTCATCGCATGTTCCATGGCACCACAGCGTATTTTGGCCAGATACGCTCATTTTTGCCAACGGCTTTCAGGTTACAGTCGATCTGTATTTGTTAACAACATGACATCATGTGTTTACCAACAAAAAATACAGATTGTTAGGAACTACGTTCAATAAAACATTCAATATTTTTCAGACATCACTTTTCGTGATGCAAAACTGCAGTATTAAAAATAAAGTTTTTTTTGTTTGTTTTGGATGGCCTGTTGTCTAGAACAAATGGAGCAAAGTTAGCGGAGGGGTATGAAAATCGTTGTTTAAAAGTGGGTAAGTATTTTACCTCACAACATTTCAGGCAAGACTAGCCCTTTAATCAAAGACAATAATATGCATAAAAATCGATGGTATCGATCAAAATTTCAAAATGAAAACTAACATATTGCAATGCTCAACATTCTGAAGAAGATCTAGCAAGTGGCAATAAGTTCCTCATTTCCTAAAATATTTTCGAACAACATGAAGTCTTCATTTTGAAACTAATTCGAGGTCGACCCTTTATGCAAACATTAATGTACTCCGCACAAAAAACTTGCACAGTTAAATAATGACTATCCCAAGGAACCAAAATCATGCAACTCATCACGGTATCACATCCTAGGTAGGTACAATGGTGGTGAATTTGGTTTCTTCCATGGTTTCATCAACAGCAACTTTTTTTCCCCTCTTTTCCAGGCACGGGCAATGAATGAACTTCTGATTCCTCCCAAATAATTCAGCTTCCATCACACTAGACGGCAGGGGCAGATCGGCAGTTTCAGGAAGTAGAAGACAAAGAAGTCCTCCCACAGCAGAAGCCAGTCCCAGGATCAGGAAAGGAAGTACTGCATGATGTTTTCCCTGCATATTTGTGACAAAAGGCGGATTTGTTAGATATGAATTATTTTTCTAAGCTAAGCTCCTTACAAATTGACGTATGTTATTATTTTGTAATCGTCTGACCAAGACGGATCAGTTGTGTGCAGAACTAGCTTGTTTTTGGTTTTGTTTTTCTGTAGCGGGACGCAGCAATGGTTGTATCGATAGACACAAATGGGCATAATGGCATAAAGCCCTGCAATATATTGCGTGTGTTTCAAGCCATGCTGCACAATAATGAAGAGCAGAACATGAACTACCATTACGTCTGCATACAAATTATAAGGTTCAGTCACGATGCAATGGTATTGAGCATGTCCCGAGAAATGCGATTGGTTATTTTAAGACATTTGTAATGTTCGGTTGAATAAGTGATAACAATGTTTTACGTTATACAACAGATTTAAAAAAATTATTAACACTCAAGGTCTAAAACTCGGTTGCTTGTTGGTGGCTCTAATGGAGGTACAGCACATGTATTCGCTAGTTATAGTTACGAAACGTCCTAACTGGTTCAGAACAGCATGATTGTGTTCTTTAGTTTAACAGACCTTTCCAAATATAAATATCAATGTTCTTTTATCAGCCATCTAATGAAAAGAAAATAAGACACGTTACCATCCCCATCGGATAATCTGAACCAGAGACAAGTATGCTGTATACATACATGCCTGATCGTTTTCCATGATCCATGCACTCTTTTATGTGTGATAGCTCACAAAAGGACCACTGGATGTTAGTAACTAATGAGTTCAAGTTGCAAAATAAATACATATTATGGCATATTGCCATTAAAATATCGGACTGCTTATTTATGGCATACATACGCATGACATCACTGTTAGGCCTACTCGTATTTTCAGATTGAACAGTGTTTACAAATGTTATGAAAACAAAAATAATTTCATTTTAAATAAGAGGCTACAAGCACCTGATATTAAGGCGGCGCAGTAGTAAAAAAACAAACAAACAACAACAACAACAACAACGGTAACAATCAAAGCCCTTGGCGACGACCTAAACAAACTCACTTATGCATGGGCAGCATATGGGAATTCGACATGTCTACGCCTCTGCGGCCGTACGGCCGCAAAAATGGTTCAATCGACACAAATATTGCACCAAAAAAATAGTAGATGATCTGGCGCAGGGCACCTTATTCGTCTTTTTTTCCATTTTCGGCCTAAAAATGACCTTTTCATAGAGTTGAAGTGAGAGGATAATGCCGTTCCCCAAAAGCCCATTTGAATAACATAGCGGCAGGAAACGCGACAAAGTCGGGCACGCTTCTGCGCCCGTATGTTAACAATTTTAATGCAATTATATCGAGTATGGTACCACTGTAAAGGCCAAATCTTTGCGCAGGGCACCTTATTCGTGATTTGTCAGATTAACGGCGCGTTTCGCGGCAAAAAAAATAAGTTTCCTTCGACGCGCCTACAGTATTTTTGCTAATGCGCCGCCTTAAAATAATGTAATGTTGCGCAATTTCACAGACATATTCGATCCTAATCGACAGGCCCGAGTAGAGGCAAGGTAAGTACACAAGTACAAGCAAGTACTGTACCAACAAGGTAAAAGTAGTCAACTTACCAAATAAATAATGTATGGAGAAAAGCAAGTGGCCAGATGACCTGACACGTGGACCAAACTGCTGCCTTGTGCTCTCAGATTGGTGGGGACCAATTCCATGGTGAATTGCATGGCAGCGTTCATGGTCATGGTAATAAAGAATCGGCCCATCATGGCCATCACAGCTATCACAAATGGATCACCTGCCAATGTATGATACACCTTGTCATTTTTATACGAACAGTAACTTAAAGTAATGTAATAACTGTAAGATAGGTATTTTATCACACATTTACGTGAGTTTGTATTCCTTGGGATATACACATAGCCTACTACTATTCACAACATTACGCTTAATTTTTTAGGTAGTACGACAGTAGGCTACTTTAAGAACTATTTTTTTTATAAATAGTGGGGTCGGAAAGTCCCAAATAGTGACGGAATATTTCACTTTTGGCGGAGAAGATGCCATTTACGGTGCTGATACTACATCCCTTCCTGAACGTAAAACGCCCCAGACCCCAAGTTTTTAGGCTCTAATTAGCGCGTAATTAATTCATAAAAATGGCGGTCATCAGGAAAACATATTTCGAAATCCTGGTCTTATTTACAGCTATTAATCATGTATGTCATGTTATTTTCACGCACGTTGGAGTGTGAGACTCCATTGGAATATTTGATAATTTTAAAGGCCCACTTTATCATTATAACATTAAATATGGCCGCCAAAAGTCGGAAAATAAACTTTTCAGCTACATGGTCATGTTTGGTATGAAATCAGATGTTTTTGAGGGTGCAGAGTTCAGTGGTGGCACCAGAAATAGTGCAAAACAATCCAGGGAGTAATAATAAACTTTATTTATAAGTACAATTAATTTTCCACTAATACAAAACATGGAATGGTTACAGACAGGTAGGATATCTTGTGAATTAACGTATAGTTTCTTCAAAATACACTGTGTCGCTTACAAAAATAGCCCTGAAAGAATTGTTTAAATTCATATTTATACTATATAACATTAAATAGGGCCACCCAAAGTTGGGAAATAAACGTTTCACCTATATGGTTGTGTTTGGTATGAAATCGCATGTTGCTGAGGTTGCAGAAGTCAGGGCTGGGTCAGGGCTGATATTGTGCACTGCATAGAAAAATGCTTGACAGAAAACACGAGAAACACACAGATAAATGACATTAACATTACGGCAGCCGTACTAGATGGTGCAGTAATAGTGCCCTTACTTACTCCGAAGAAAGCAAAAACCTTTCTGGACTATTACAACACCATCTTCAAGCCATACATTCATACGTTATTGCAGAAGGTAACACGAATCGATGTGGTGTTCGATAGGTACAGCCCTGCATCCTTGAAGGAGGATACCCGCCAATCAAGAGGAACAGGAGTTCAGATCCGAGTGACACCATCTACAACAATCCCGAGGAATTTCAACGAGTTCCTAAGAGTAGATGAGAACAAAAAGCAACTTTTTCACTTCTTGGCAACACAGCTTACAGGTGAACACCGCGAAGGAAAGACGATTGTGTGCACACTTGAAGACAAAGTGATTTCATCTGAATCAGAGTTTGATGTGACCGGTATTTCACCCTCATGGCATGAAGAAGCAGATGGTCGCCTTCTCCTCCACGTAAAGCATGCAGCTGATACCGGCCATGACTTCATCAGCATACGAACTGTGGATTCAGATGTCGTTGTCGTGGCTGTATCCGTCTTTTCAGAAATAGGAAACATTCAAGAACTTTGGATTGATTTTGGTAGCGGCAAGCACAGAAGATTGATTGCGGTTCATGACCTGTGTTCTCAACTGTCACCTGAGATCTGCAGGAATCTGATAATCTTTCATTCATTCACAGAATGCGATACACAGTCTCTGCATTTAGTGGTAAGGCAAAGTGGGGGAAGTGCACAATCGGGGGAAGTGCATCTCTGGTTGCTAGGTGGGGATGTGTGAAAGGTATTGCTGCGCCATTTGTCGTCCTACTAGTGAATACTATGGTCTTGTAATCTGGCACAAGAGGGCAGGTTTACCTGCCCTTTTTGTCCAGAAGCACATGCTGTTTCGCGAGTTCTGCACTGCCTACTCCTGATGTGAGATACCTGCCAGCAACATCTGAGCGAGTTTTTCCGGTAAGTTTCCATCACCCAGTGTCCCTACTACACAGTTGTGGTGGCATTCAACAGTATTATATGTATGTACAGTATGAGTGATGGAAGTGGGTAATCATTGAATGTGGCGGGGGGGTATGCACTTCCCCCCGGAAAATGTGCGGCTGGGGCAAGTGCACCTCTGCTGCTTGGGGTAAGTGCACTCATGATGTACCACATAATAATTGAGTTCATTTTCTGCGTGAATGTTACATTTTACACTTACGCTACATTTACTTTACATGTTACACTTACTGGCACTAGCTTACTCTGAGCCTTCTGTGTTCCAAAGCAGCAAATGTCAAAATCGATGGGGAGGACTGACTGACTGACTGACTGACTGACTGACTGACTTACTTACTTACTTACTTACTTACTTACTTACTTACTTACGCAGTTATACGCAATGAAGTTCGTATCTCCTGAACAAATTGAGATATCATCATTTTGTAAATGGCATGTTTTAGCTCTGATTTTGATTATGACGCACTGCCCCCATCGCAGCAGAAATATAATTGCATGCAGGAATTGGATGGGGGGGATGCACTTACCCCGGGTGCCGGGGGAAGTGCACACCTCATGCATTGTTCCGCATGATTGTTGCTGCCTTGGAAGCACTTCGTTATGAACCATTCTCCTTCTAACAGTGTCTTAGTAATGGACAGGAGTAACTGCAGGCAAAATTTCATTCAGATACAAGGAACAGGTGGGATGCGATAGATGATTTAAAGTGATCTATTACAAAACTGGGGTGCACTTCCCCCACTTTACCTTATAGGTAAAAAAGGAGCTTGGAGAGTGTGGATGGCCTTTCCAAGTATCAACAGTTCCTTTCAGTTGTTGTTGGCAGACACGAATCCTGCCGATGAATCTGTCATGATTGCAATTCAAAGGTTTGTCGTCCTTCTCTATGACATGACATCATCCCTAACCAGTGTCAATGTCTGTAGACGTGTTCTTTTCACGAAAAGAAATATATCCATAGAGAACATACCACCAACTGAAGATGCCTTACGACAACATGTCAAGCGTGCAACTAGACAGACTCTAATCTGGAAGCATAGTTTAGATAAAGACTTCGAACCTCCCCCACCAGATACTTGGGGATGGGAAAAATTGAATCGGTCATTTGGAAAAGGGGTCATCTCCAGCGCATCTCCAGAGGATATGATCCCTTTTCAAAATGACCGATTCAATTGGGTGAGAGTTATTGGCCACTGTGGACTACAATTCCAGATGTCGCGAAATGCTGTGCAGAACTAATCGCATGTAGCTGTAAGAGACAGTGCTCCTTGTGCAAATGTGTCAGAAATGGATTAAAGTGTATAGTACCTTGTTGTGCGCATGTGAGGGCCATTGTTCACAAGATAATATTTAGAAAGTATTTTATTACATTACCTCTTGGATGAAGTGTGAGGATTAGTTTCGTAAGCTACGCAATGTATTTTGAAGAAACAACGTTAATTCGCAACGTATCCATCTGTTCGTAAGCATTCCATGTTTTGTATAAATTATGTGTACAATTAATTGTCAGTTACCTTTTAATAACGTTTATTATTACTTCCTGGATTGTGTGGCACTATTTTTGATGTCACCACTGACTTCTGCAACCTCAACAACATGCGATTTCATACCAAACACAACCATATAGGTGAAACGTTTATTTCCCAACTTTGGGTGGCCCTATTTAATGTTATTCCCCCTATAATAATAGCCTTGTCCGGAACACGCCACCATCTGGAACTGGAACCCCACCAATTCGCCAGATGTCACGGCCTGAAGAAATTAGTCCCGTGACCCAAAGATGGCAGCACTCCCTTGGCAGCCTTTGACAGCCGCCTAGGGAGGGCTGCCACCTTTGGGTCTCGGGACTAATTCATCTTGCCCCCTTTTCCCCTTCCCGCCAAAAGTCCTAACTGCCACCTATTTCCTTTCCCGCCAATACAGGCCCCGGGTGAGTGCTGCCACCTTCTCATCACGATGACACTAAATCATCAGGCCGGGGGTAGGGGGCGGCGGGTTGTGGGTTGGTTGGGGTGGGTCAGTGGCTCACTTCTCACTGCGCAGTGGAGAGTTTGGTCGCTATATTTCTGTCGGTGGTCAGCGGCTCACTTTTCACGGCGCATTGGAGAGTTTGGTCGCTTTATTTCTGTCGGTGGTCAGTACCTTACGTCCTCACAACCTGCTCAGTGCCTCATATCCTCACAACCAGCACTATGGACGACGAGGAGGAGGATCCCATTGCTAGAAAGCGTCGGATGGCTAATGGGTCTGTCACACAGGCGTTCCGTTCGCTCGTCGCCCCGCTCGCTTCGCGCGCATGGGTCACACTGGCGAGCGTTGCGCTCCGCTGTGCCCTGGGGGCCTCGTCAGTCGAGGAAATTGGGGGATTTTGGGGGTGACGCAGCGAGGCAGGACCCTCTCGCTGCGTCCTCCTCCAGCGGCTCGTCGGGCTCCGATTGGCCGAGACCCTTTTCCCCCCAGCTGCCGACCTCAACCACCCCGGCCATCATGACCCACTTGTCCCCCGAGGCGAGGTCGCCTTTCACTTCTCCGGCTAAACCCTACGACCGAGTCAGCGCATGTCTGACAAGTTTGGGCACAGCGATCGCAGCGACATTTTTCGGGGCGAGCGAACGGAACGCCTGTGTGACAGACCCATAAGGCACGCAAGGCTAGATGGCTAGCAAAGCAAAGTCAGGAGTCCCTGGACAGAATTCGTCAGGCAGACGCTGCAGCTCATCGCTTAGCACGCCATCCTCTAACCCAATCCATTCCCGACGAAGCTATTCATTTTCTGGAGGCCCGAGTAGTTCCACACTTCTGCGGACCGATGAATGTCATTTGCCACTTCTGTAAGTCCCGCAACTTTCTTACCGAACTTCCTTCTGATGGTAAATTCACAACTTGCTGCCGCAAAGGAAAAGTCCGATTAGAGACACCTCGAGATGCTCACGGGAATCTCTTGCCTTATCCTCTTTTCCTGCTTGACTTGATGTCCAATCCTGACAATCCTGATTATAGGAACTTCCGTGACAACATTCGCTCATACAATAGTGCTGTGTCGTTTGCGTCCATGGGAGCCAAAGTGGTTGATTTCAGTGGTGCCGGACCTTACGTCTTCAAAGTCCATGGTCAGATTTTCCACCGCACGAGTCATGTTCAACCAGTTCATGGCTTAGCTCCTCAGTATGCTCAACTCTACGTCATCGACAGTTCACAAGCTACGGAAATGCGAGTTCATCATCCCGCCAATGAACAATGCCTCTCACGTGTTCTGGATCAGATCGACCGCTTCTTCAGGCTCCATAATCGACTCTCTGACACGTATCGCATGCTTCGGGAAGTTGAAGCTCAGGCAATTCTGCAAGCCAACGAGGCAGGTCTAGATCTTCCTGTGGTAAACCTGGTTTTCCGACGAGACCGTCATTCCGAGCAGCGCCGCTATAACGATCCGACAGCCAATGAAATCGCAATGGTCTTTGCTTGGGTCTTCGTCAACAGCAATGGCGAACCTCCTTTCGAACGTGATATTCAGGTCTATCCCTTGAATCCGGTTGATCCGGACCATGCTGCCGAAATAGTGTCGGAATGCAATCGCGGTCATGTCGTTTTCTTGCCCCGAATTACCTTAGCTCCCAGTGACATCAATATGCCTTTTGTTCTCAAACGCCGCCAGTTTCCTATCATTCCAGCTTATGCCATGACGATCAACAGGTCGCAGGGCCAGACCTTTGAGCACGTGGGCATTTACCTGGATGAACCTGTCTTCTCACATGGCCAGCTGTGTGTGGCACTGTCCCGGTCTCGCAACCCAAGTCAGGTCAAAGTATTCACTACTCCTACTGCTCAACAAGGAACATTGCTCTCCAACAACAGAGTCTTTACACATAATGTTGTATATCGCGAGGTTTTATGAAAAAGACTTTTCTCATGTCCGACTCAAGAAGTATAGCCTACAGAATGTCCACTGATTCAATGCCACTAAATTTTTCAACCCCGTCTTACGACCAGATATACGCTATTTCTTAGTTGTCACTCCGAGAGGCCTCTCATCCCATTTTTTTCATTCCCATTGTCCTCATTGCAGGTTTTGCCAAATTTTGGCTACGGGTCCGCTAGTATAGTATAAATATGAATTTAACCAATTCTTTCAGGGCTATTTTTGTAAGCGACACAGTGTATTTTGAAGAAACTATACGTTAATTCACAAGATATCCTACCTGTCTGTAACCATTCCATGTTTTGTATTAGTGGAAAATTAATTGTACTTATAAATAAAGTTTATTATTACTCCCTGGATTGTTTTGCACTATTTCTGGTGCCACCACTGAACTCTGCACCCTCAAAAACATCTGATTTCATACCAAACATGACCATGTAGCTGAAAAGTTTATTTTCCGACTTTTGGCGGCCATATTTAATGTTATAATGATAAAGTGGGCCTTTAAAATTATCAAATATTCCAATGGAGTCTCACACTCCAACGTGCGTGAAAATAACATGACATACATGATTAATAGCTGTAAATAAGACCAGGATCTCGAAATATGTTTTTCCTGATGACCGCCATTTTTATGAATTAATTACGCGCTAATTAGAGCCTAAAAACTTGGGGTCTGGGGCGTTTTACGTTCAGGAAGGGATGTAGTATCAGCACCGTAAATGGCATCTTCTCCGCCAAAAGTGAAATATTCCCGTGACTTCCGACCCCACTAAAATGAACTCCCACTTGTCATGTGGCACTGTTTGATATTCCATTTTATAATAGGCATAAAATTTATTATTTATTTATATTATTTTGTTTGTTAATTACCCAATTCTTGGGTGTTATGGACGTGCTTTAGGGCCCAACAAAATAATAAGACTAAATGTGTCAGTTTTGTTGAGCTGATCTAATATCAGGAGATGGTTTAAGGAGGGTATAACGGGATTTTTAGAGAAAAGTATTTCGCGGAGGTAGAAATATCGGGCATTCAGCCATTACATGGCGTATTGAGAAACTTAATCGCCAGTATTACAGAAAGAACATGGTTCGTCAGAGGTAAAAAAAAAAAATTGACTGCTGGTTGTTTATTGGGAGGCATAAGGAATCATGCTGTAAATTCATTACAAGTGTGAGACTCGAAAGGGGTCAATTCTGAGCTTAGTGATTTTTACTAAGAGAAAAATATGACAAATCATGGTATTTCGAATAACGAGTCGAGCAAGCAACTCTATATGCATATCCTGCTGTTTCCCAATGGATTCTAAGGATTACAAAAATGATATCTACATGTGGATGCCAGTACATGACTGAAGCAGTAGCAGATGCTCATGTATCTCTCCAGTCACAATTTTTTTTCACTTGTTGCACTGTAAGTTTACATGGATGGTCTACCTTTCAGGATAAAATCGCGAATCTCCATGAACACATCAGGGTGATAAAGGGCCGGAAATGTACAGATATACTGTATAATAATAGTATATCTGTGACAGTTGAGTTTTATAAAAACTTCATATATTCACTATGATACACACGAATGGAGGAGGGACTTGCTCATGTCACAAATCCATGACAGGAAGGGTTGAAAATAGTTTAAGAGTTCCAGATTGAATTATTGCATATCATATTACATGTAGGTTCCTGGCAGACGCCTACTAATAGCACCACACCTGCTTACAGTTGCCCTCGATTTTATCTATAGAATGCACGTGTTCCCAGCCTGACGACAGTGGAAGGTATGTGCAAGAAAAGTCCCATTAGACTTCTGGAATGCCTTGCCTAAGCATCTTGAGCACATTCTTGAAAAGCACTTTTTCACGTTAATCTCGTATGTCCCATAACCTGGTTTTAAAACCTGTTACGTTTACTCCGGCTGCCGTGATTTATGAGAAATTCTTCTAAATATTAAAGTCGATAAAAGTCACATGTTGAATTATTGTTAGTGAAGTTCTGGTAACCATTACAGGCACCTATAAAAAGTATAAAAAAGCTCGCCTGGTTTCTAAAAAAAATATGACTATTTTCATAATCATGATTATTATTAACTTAATCTTAATTAAGGGGAGGCGAAGTGGTGCTGCGGTAACGTACGCGCCCACGGATGTTAAGGTCCCGGGTTCGATCCCAACTCGGGGACACCCCCTTCATCTCGTGCAGAGTTCAGGGTCACCTCTGGCTTCGTCTCGGGTGGTATATCCAACAGACTAAACCACCCGGGGGAGTTCACTAAAAATGGCCACATTAAGACATTGCACTGCACCTTGCACATCCCCTCCTGTCATCCTACCCGTGGGCCCGGGCGATTCGCTCAAGGTTCCAGCATTGTACTGCATTGTACTTCAAGTATAATAAAGGTCCATGCCGCATACCCTATATAGGGTCAGGCACTACCCAAGGATTATTATATTATTATATTATTATTATTAACTTAATCTTAATTAGGCCTATAACTTATAAGTCCTTATTAGTGTGTTCATTTGATAATATCGCTCCTTACCATGCACTAAGGTAGCAGCGATGAGGTAGACAATTCCACTGCAAAGAAGAGAAACTGACGTGGTCCAACGACGACCAACGGAGTCCAAAAAGAATATGGTCAAAATATCAGCAGGAAATTCAAGGACGCCAGCAATAGTGAATGTGATGTAGAGGCTGTAATCCAAGTTGTTGATGTTCCGCACGTGTCCATCATAGCAAACCGCAGATGTCATCCTATATCAAGAAATAATGCCATATGGTCATTCCATGTCAGTTGATCCATGCATGTCACCCACCATCTCAGGTTTTCTTGAAATTTTAAATGTGTAAACTGTGTACCAAGAAACTAATATCCTGAAAATTTCAGCTTCCTAGCTCTTATAGTTATTGAGTTATAGCTAGGCAAAATTTGGGTGAAAATGGCACGACTTGTTTTTCACAATATTTTATTACACAATAACTACGATGGCCTTTCAATAAAGACGGATCATGATTTTTTAACTGAGAAATATAGGAAGTACTATCATGATGGTGGTATATTTAAGTACCGTACATCTGATGAAGATGGATGTGCATGCTTATGCACAGAAGTCTACTGCGCATCATGTGGGTGTGGTGGCAGCACAAACACCACCAGGCCCTTGATGTCACCTCCCAAGTCATGGCATCGACACACACTACGCCACGCTGAAATTCTGATTTCGCCTCAAGATGACAGTCAATCGAAATTCCTTGTTAATTGGCACTTTGTGTTAATGTATCATTATCTGTATGAAAAACCAAAATACACAAACAAATTTTTACTCCTCCTGAAAGTACACTTCAAGGCCTTTCTTATGGTTCGATTTCATTAAAAGTATAGTAATTTTTTTGGAGTATTGGCCGTGAAAGTTTCAAGGTCATGACAATTCCTGTTAACAAACAATGTCATTTTAGAGTGTGATATGATCTTAGCACAAATCTGATATCATTTTTGGAATCAACAGGTTCTTCTACATAATCACAGTAAAATAATTTCAACCTTCTACGGTTATTAGTTACCTATTGTGTAATAAAATATTTTGAAAAACAAGTCGTGCTTTCACAACTGTGCCGCAACCATTTTCACCCAAATTTTGCCTAGCTATAACTCAATAACTATAAGAGCTAGGAAGCTGAAATTTTCAGGATATTAGTTTCTTGGTACACAGTTTACCCATTTAAAATTTCAAGAAAACCTGAGATGGTGGGTGACATGCCTGGATGAACTGACATGTAATGACCCCATAACATACTTTGATCTATCTAGACTCTAGAGTTATTGACTATTTGAAATGCTTATAAATCCTTACCACACTAGAGTCATAATTATTATTCTCTTCCTCAAAGTTGGAGCCCGAAATAAATCTAGGAACGAGTTCTGCGTAGACTGTTCTTGCGCAATGAGTTTTTCAGAAGCTTCCTAAAATTATAAGGAAAATATATTAATTTCTATGCGTGACTCTTGGATTCGTGACTGATTACAAAATATTGATACTTGCCCTGAATTCCTCAAATATTCGTTCTGGCACGTTTCGCTTGTTGACTTGAGCCACCTTTCTCAATATGACCTCAGCCTCCTCTGTCCTTCCCTTGGACAGAAGCCAACGTCCTGATTCGGGAACTATCCTGTAAGTCATGTGTCAGCATCATTACATAAAAATCGACACCCCGGATGTGCAATTTATGAGCGAGAACACTCACCAAGGAGCGATAATGATGATGCCAAAGGGAATTGATAATGCCAGAGCTAAAATGCGCCAATTCCAAATGGCATAAGCTATCCAAGGCAGGCTTACCATTCCAACAGTCAAAAATATGGCGATAGGCAGATTTGAAACCAGAGAACGTTTCTCTGCGCACACGTATTCTTGCACTGCAACAAAAGAATGCATGTCACACATGACTATACACAAGTTTAACGAAAAGTGGTAGCTATTATGAATGGAATATTGAACTGTACTTACAAATAATGTAAATCATGAAGTAGAAGGTGTCGATGGCAAGACCGGAAATAAATCGGCAGATGGCAAAGGAGACAAAGTCATTTGTGAAAGCCAATCCAATCCCGGAAAAGCAGGCCAGTAAATTGGAGATCACCAGGGCAGGTAATCGTCCCCAGTGGTCAGCCGCCCATCCGAAGAACAGTGTTCCTATCATGCTGCCCACGAAACAGAGAGTCTGTGCCGCACTAGGTTTCCAATCCTCGTCGCACACCCAGTCCAGCTGCGAAAGTCATTCAGTCATCAGTAGGCCTATACTTACAAAAATGTGCTGATATACAGGGTGGTCCACCTAACTTTATACAGGCGCTCAGGTCTGCACTGTTGCCAATCATGTCAAGTACGTCAGATGGAAGTTGTAGGTATTTCAAGTGCTACGCCAAAATGCATGCATGCATCTTATGTCCCCCTTGACATCCTACAACTTCCATCTGACGTACTTGACATGGTTGGCAACAGTGCAGACCTGAGCGCCGGTATAAAGTTAGGTGGACCACCCTGTATAGTGCCACGCTTACCTCAGACACCACTGTTGTGTAATACTCTGAAGTGTCGTACTCCCATCCATACAGGCATTTTGTAATGGGCCACGACGTGTTAGGTCCTTCAATCCCTTGTGCCATCAGCTACATGAAACATTTTAAAAAACCAATGAGATATACAGTAGCTGATATCCAGCATGTACGAGTAATATCCTACTGTATACGTCAAGTTGCGTCCCATACACTCTAACCTGTCAAATATAAACACTATGGTGTATGTATAAAAAATATTTCTGACAAACTTATCTAGCTGTTCTAATACAACTCAGACTATCGACACTATAAAGAGCTCCATGATTTTTTTTTCTCTCAGTTGCACCGTTCTGTAATGCTCATGGTTGTATACGCCAAGATGCATTGCCCAAAACTTATTTTGGCATATGGTATAGTGCGTCATTTAGGATGCACGCAAATTACACTTGCATACATGTGTGACTGGGGGGAAAATTTGGCATCCTGTAGACTTGAGTATTCTGTGCCGGTGTTATAGCAAGAACACCTCATAGCCTGAAATTACGGACCAAAATGGCACAAACTCTGGACTATCAATTAGCTAGAAGAACTGGAAAATTTTCCGAGCAAAATATCCCATCCTTTATGAATAGAGACTCGTCCAAAATAAATACGAGTTCACACCAACTATAAGTTAGTGAGAGTCCAGATAGGCCTACTCTAGACTCTAGAGCAGTGGTTCCCAACCTGGTGGGTCGCCCAAGGGGGCCATGGAGCAGATCCAGGGGGGCTGTGAGAGGTCGCGGTTATTTTTTATAAAATAAAAAATAACCAACATAAATAAAGAAATTTAAAAAATCTTATCGGAAATTTCATCACGAAGGGTTTTTTCAACATCTACTAACTATCGGGCAGGGGGGGGGGGGGGGGCGNGGGGCGCAGGTTACTTGACTATCATAAAAGGGGTCGCGACCCGAAAAAGGTTGGGAACCACTGCTCTAGAATGTCACGACAGGAGCAAGTCAAGACATTAAATATATTGATACGTGCCAGGAGTGATATGACCACGCCCATTGTCATGGAATGCGTGGCTGATAGCGGTCGAATTATTGTTTGCACAATGTCAATCATTTTGGTCTGTCAGCGATTTTTGAATCCCCTTTTAAATACACACTGCTATATTCCACAGTTCTTCGTGTATGGGAAATATTACTGTAAATGCGACATATTAAGTCATTTCATTTTTTGAAGTGGGTAGAAGTGTCAGTTTGATCTGCACCGCCATAAGAACAGCGATGAAACTACATTACATTTGAGATTTGCCATTGCATGTTATATCACCCGGTGAAAGAAGCACTTAGTGTGCAAAACATTTATATCAGAATCACGTCACTCTCGAGTTTGACACTCGGCCAAGTTCCTTTCTTGCCTGATGCTTTCCAATGCGGTCGGGGTATTCAAAATCCGGAATTTAACAATTAAATTAACCTATTACAATATTGTGTGCAAAAAATTGGCTGATCACTGAAAAGTGGATAGCATCTGGCACTAACAAAGTGTATTTGTTAAATAACTTACAGACACCTGAGCTGTAAGCCTATATGACCCGGATGACATTGCGCAATATTTTTAAAACTGCAAATAAGTGTAGACAAATGATTACTCACCTGGGTATAGTTTACGTTGTACATGTAGCATGATCTGAGATCCTCATCGGCTGGAATGCTAAGATTCAGCCTCTCTTCGAGATTCAAAGAGGCAAGTTCAGGAACACTGCACCAATGTTTTGGGGTCGGGGTGAAGAAGATTTGATTGAAAAAAAGGAAGGAGTAGAAGATATTGAATGGACAAGAGAGCACCACCAGAATTAGCTGGTACAATCCGAATCCTCCGACATGTTCAAACATGTCGTCAAACTCTGAGATCGCCATTTTTGATCTTTTTCTTGCTGTTCCAACGGAGAATAAATTAGAGTGTGTGACACTGCCACCTCTGAAAAGAAAAACATAATGATGTAATGAGTCGGAATGAACCTGTAACTATCACTAGACGTCCTCAAAAAATTCTGTATGTTGACATGGCAATTAATAATCCCTCTGGAAATTCACCATGTGTTACACAAGAGGTTTCGGCTCATAGTGATAAAGTTTTTGGGAGGTTGTTCCCAGTAATGTCAGATGGAAAAGTGACATTCGGTTTTTGCCGCGTTAGATCCCCACATGAAATATCTCCATTCAAAAATAGCATGTTTTTGGTTTATAGTAGGTTGTTCAAGTGGAATATTTTCTTACAATTAGTTCCTCCTTCTCATATCTGGGAATACGTAAAACAGTGATATTGCAATGTTCCAGCCAATGTATACATGCAATATTTCTTCTCGCCAGAGCAAATTTCTTTCAAAGTCAATCCTTTGTTTTCTTGTGCTCATCACTGATGAGTAGAACAGAATGTTTCCTTTTCGTTTTCGACAGCCCACATGTTCCCTCTAATTGGGTCCAGCATCACGGATCCTTGGAGGCTATACCTTTAGACGCCTTCATTTTCAGGTTATCAAATACACACAGTCGCAAAGACCCTTTCTATGAGCTGTGGCATGAAAATTCTATTTTGCTGGAAACCAAAGTCTCAGTAGCAGACAAATGTAAAGATAGACACGAGTCCCCCCCCCCCAATGAAAATACTGAGCTTCATTTTGTGCGACAGCTCCGTAACCCTTTCGTTGCCCATAATTCCGTTTGTAACCAAGATAGAGGATTACTATGAGGCGTATCTTGATACCAATGTGGTGGCATTTGATTTTCGCCTTCATTTTGAAAATTACATATCTTTGCAGAAATCTCGCTTTTTCCTATTAATTTGCATATAGCTGTCGGGTGATGAACATTTTTGCCGAACAGAGGAGACAATTTCACATGAAACATGTATTACATCATGCATTTACGTTATCATGTAACTTAAATGCAATAGGGGTGCGTCTCTAAATGTGATCAAAGTACAATTAGCGCCTGTAGATAGGCAACCACGTATCAGCAGTGCCAATCCTTGTGGGACAGGCCATAACTTGACCTGGACTCAAACATATCTCACACTCACCGACGAGCAAATTGTGATTAACTTCAAGTGAAATTGCCCGTACATGAAATGATCGATTCAACTTTTGATATTCTGCGCCTGGGATTACAATACTTGCTTTAAGGACAGAAACGAGAACATGAAACAATGTATACGCTACATAATAAAACTCCATGATGTTCACGGTTCAATAGTCATTTAATGTTACAACACTCAAGAGCAAGGCCTATACGTACAGTACGTAACTTCTATACAACTGCTCACGTGTATATTCTGTGGCTGCCCTAATAAACTAGCTCTTCGCAATTACACTTAATTAATGACCGAGTGAAATGACCGTGGAGGCGAGTGCAAACGAGTGCAAAAAATATTACGCATGACGTTATTCATGATATAAGTTCTTAACCGGATATTACTTGAGCAAACCTCGGTTCTTTCAGAATTACATGAGGGCTTCAGTTTGGAATATTTTACGCCTTTGTTGTGTAGACACATCCTATTGCAAATCATTCCAAAGTCTCAACATGTAGGCGTGGATTAATTTTTTAATGGCGTGGCTGCTTAAGATTGGTTTATGGTGGATTAACTGCGAAAATTGATGTTTTTTCGTAGTCTGGACTCCGCAATATTCAACAAAAATCACAGCATTAAGGGCCGATTGCACCGGCACAGATACAGGTTCAGGTACGGATCTACCTTTTTTTTAGTTCATTGTTGCCCGCTCTTAATAACAATGGCACACCCGTACCTGAACCTTACTCTTTCTCTGGTGCAAACGGCCCTAAACGAAAAACGGCGTAAATCTGACCAATTTCGGCCGTTTAATAAACAGTTTTTAGAATATTATTTTCTCCGGAAATATGTCGGTGGTTGTGGGGAAGCTGAGAATGTTCCTGTGATCTATTTGGAATATGATACTGCCCTTCCCCATGGCCCATCATGGATATCCTAGTCCTTCTTTAACTCAGCGATCTGGCCTGCAGTATATGTGTAATCCTCGACACAAAATTAAAGTCGATTTTACAAAATATCAACGTGGGTGTATTGGCGATAGGCTACCACTCATAATATTTTTAACACGCGATAGTTAAAGTGTGTTGCCCGTGGTGTCGCCCGACGCCAATTGATGAATGACAGCGAGTACCTGCATTCAAAAACTATCAATCGATATATTTCTGCATATCGATTTTTCCCTCCAGGTTTTTAAAAACCGCACACCGGTCTGCGGCCGTTTCATCAGCGGCTGCAATATGTTGTGCACAGCAAACGTGTATACTAGACCACACGTCTAAGGCCAGTCCACAGTACATATTTAAAATGATATAGGGACACTTTAAATGCCCTAGCTTCGTCACGTTTAAATAGCCAAATCACGGCCCTGCGATGGACGCAGCCATCTTTGATTGACCTCCAGCTTCCCAAATAAAACATTTTACGCAACTCGCAGATTAAGCGATACAAAATTGAGACAGCTAGTGGCAAACTGATCGTCAATAATCCTGTCAGCTAAGACAGAAAACTCCAGGTAATGATGACTAACTTGTGCACCAAAAATCCAGGGGAAAAAGTAGCCTACATCATTTCGTGGCGTTCTGTGCATGTAGGACATACACTGTATAGCAGTTTGGTTGACCCAATGCGACTATTTCGAAAATTTTAACATGCAAGTTAGGCCTACGTTGTTTGATAGAGGATTCAGGGCTAGATTTTCCCTAATGGTTGCTTGATATTCCATGAGCTCATGCTTAGTATACTGTATAGGCCTACAGTGTATAGGTAATAAAGCTATGGACAGTAAATGTTTGACCAACAAACCACGTGCAACAACCGAGAAGTCTAACCAGCATATAGCAGGATATTACGCAGCATTTTACATCGGTAACAAAAGTAAAAATTTTATGTAATTATCTCCATCCATGAATTGACAGAAATCAGCCAGAGAGAGGTCACATCCACAGACAGATTCCAGCATTCGAATAAAAAATATATGAAAAAGTGAATTCTTGTCTACCATGATCTCTAGTTTCCAATCTGGGTTTGAAAGTCGCCAATTTATAATTTCAATCATAATTAAAATGGCCATATCTGCGTGTACCGTTACAAATCTAATATGCAATAATTTTATTGCAATATTAATAGACATTGCAGATTATGCTCGATTTTTAATATTGGACGTCCACTGTACACCAGTCATTCTTTTCGTGGAACCCAATGTAGGCCTACCCAATCGTCATTTTAGCCAATGTCAGTTTTAGAAAGAAACATAATTATAGAGGTCGGATTTGATGACAGAGTTGCCGTGAAAATAATTAAACGTTTTTATAGCTCTCTGTGGTCATTTTAAGCTCAGTGAAAAAAATTCAGCAATAAAACTTTTTCCAGGTCGACTTCAGACGCGGAATTTACAACTGGAAAATAATGACGCGACTTCTTCTCATATTATTATTGGAAACAACCGTCAATACAAATTATTGTGACAGGAAACCCTCGATTCTTTCAAGCAGGTGTCTTTTCCCCTTTGAATATACTACTGTACATCAAAAGACATACGGATGCGCATTTTCACCCACCCTGTATAATATTATTATCAGGCTTATCATGCACAGGGTGATGAATAACTCCAGAATTTATATTATTTTATATTTAGGGCGTTATTAGGTAGGAAATTCTCCTAGAACAATTGAATCACTTTTTATAAGAAGGGAACAAGTCCAATAACTTTAAGTTGGACTTGTTCCCTTCTTATAAAAAGTGATTCAATTCCGATACCGATACATCCCTTTTTTCTGCCAAGAGGAGTCGTCAGGAGTGGGGAGAAAAGTGTATAATTAAGCGTCGCGTGTACGATGTTCTCAGCATGTGAATCACTGCCAGTTAGGTGACCCAGCCTCTATAACAATGGATTCAGGATCATCATTATAACGAACAGGATATTCCTTTTCAGTCATTCTCTGCACAGCGTAATGACGCCTCCCATCCAGAAAAGTTATGGCATTTAGCTCTTGGAATAAGTCAATGAAATAGCCCTACGTGACTATCATGCTGGAGTCATTGACCACCCTGTATATGGATTTCACGTGTAGCCTATTTGAGTTTTTTCCGGGCTGCAGCGAGGATTGAACAGCGGACACTGTGGCCTGATAGAATAATGAGCTGCTTTAACGATATTGTATTGTACCTAGTGTTTTCTTGCATTGAGTCATTGGATCGCACAGAGCTTATACTTATATACATACACACCTACGTACTGCATACATACAGTACATCATATGCATCACAACATTTTCCCCATAAGGGACGTAGTCAGCAATGAAAGAGAAGACGCAAGTTAACCCCAATTATGAACTAAAAATGACAACATTTAATGCAATAAAACAAGTAATAAATCATTAAAACAACAGCTCTGAAAGTCCAAAATAATATAATATAACAACAATATAACCTATCACCACATACTGTATGTGCATCTGACCCTATGACTCACATGACTCTTATTTTGAATGTACTTCTGTAAAATTTAACAGACTTCTGCTAAAATAAACCGTTCATCCCTCATCCAAATCCCCAGAACTAACAAGGTATCCAACATAAATAATTATTACCTAACCCGCCATAATATAAGCCTAAGGTCAAGTCGGGGGAAGACGCCCCCAATCTTTCTCTTTTTCCGTGTGACTGACAGTGCGATGTGACGAATCTCTCCTGATGTGATAAGAGAGCCCCTTCTCTCCCCCACCCATAACCATGACTCCATGAGATTGAGTCAGCTGGACTTGCAGCAGGATCAATTAAACCGGTCAAAATATTGAAAAATTGTGACATCTACCATCATTTGACCACGTCTTCCAATAGCGTATATAGACATACGTAACTTGACATATCTCGTTTAAAGCTCCATACAGAGAACATCAGGCTGGATAAAGTTATTTCACTTTGTTCCCTTGTCGAAATGGGATGTGAGTAACGTGGTAGGATGAATTGCAAGGGTGTTGGTTAAAAAGGTAGGCTACGACGCAATAATTTTTCGATTTATACCCCTGACATTGGGGAAAGATGCCGCATGTGGACTGGGGGAAGATACCAATTGGTTACGTATAGGAGCAGGATGCACTGCCTTGATGAAGCCAATGAACTTAATTTAAATAATTAGCTGCAAGATCTCCTTGACACTTCGAGGATCACGGTGTCATAAACAAGGCCTGCAACATGGCCCAAACTGGATTGTTACAACTCAACAACAATAAGACATCAAAAATTCTGGCAAAAAATGGGGAAACATGTTGACATGTTGTATCTTTGCCCAGTAGTTCGTCTATTGCGGCGTCTTACCCCATGGCATATAGGGTGGAAGACGCCGCACTTGCAGAGTGTTCTTAAAACAATAATAAATAACATTTCCCTTTTTCTTTATGTACTTTTATGATAAGTGCATGTAGCGAAAGTTTCATAAAAGATACTGTATCTCCATTGGTGGTATTGAGATTGATTCATTAGGTTTGCTTCTGCACCAGCGTAAGTGCTTAACTGCGGCGTCTTCCCCTGACTTACCTGGACAGCCTTTCTGTCTCGGTAACCGCTCTGCCATAAGAATAACTAATCCTGTATACATAACCCATAAAATTAATATTGCAAGAAATAAATACAGTTACATCGTAAATCAATATACGATTCTAACACATCCACAGATGTACACATACCGTAAGCAAAGAATGTGAGCGTCACAAATTTCATAGCTCCCTATTGTGATACTTGCCCCAATTTCACTGACTGGAGGGCAATGGCTTCAGATGGATGACTCATTGTATGATTCCTGAGTATTATTCAAGCAAAGGCCATGCAGATGCACGTACGTATAATTGTACATAAATGCATTTTAAATGCTTCTCAAAATTCATCACAGCGCAGCGCAGGTAATGATTAAATACGGTTCACGAAAAGAGGCCCAAGGAGGCCTATCACGGGGTATCCATTCTTTTTATTTATTTATTTATTTATTTATTTATTATAATAATAAATCCTTCTCTCTCCTACACTAGACCAAACTAGCGGGCAGATTTTCCAACCACAGGTTGCTACTGTAAAGCATGAGATAACATTAGGAGACACCGAATCCTACTACTGTATATTATCAGGAGAGGTCTTGTTTTACCTTACCGTACTTCTGAGACTACAGAATAATAAGTTACATATACCTAGGGTGTTCGAAAACTAGTAGACTACCAGAATATTAGACTTGCAATCATCAGGGCTAGAGGCCCTTATACAGTACTGTATTATTCTATACATCCATTATTGCCGTGTGCCCCTTTAATGCAGTTTTTAGTGTCCGTCAATTTATAGTCAAGTCAATTTGTAGAAACTGATGCGATGTCCCAACTTTAGTACCTGTATTTAGTTTTGTTAACGCGGCACCTTTGACAAACTCTAAAAAAAACTTTCTGTGCTATTGTATACTTATTACAAGAACATGTAGAGTGTATGGATTGAAATTCCAATATTTTTGTTTCAAAAGAAGGACGAAATTATTACAATGCCATTTTTGTAACAGCTGTTTACCTCTTCATGTGGTATTTTTGCATATTGCTTAACTTAAGCTTATTACTTGCCTAATATATGCATGAAATGTAGCATTTACAGCCATTTATTATGTCAAACGTACTTATTCCTAAAATGAATTATTTTGCATTAATACCACAATTATAAAGATTTCAGAGGTGATGTACTCGAACTGAATACCGCATTGCGTGCAATTTAGTCATTTCTTTCACCAAGCGACGTGATCAAGGCAGTTTAGAGTCATTATGTCACAGCTTATCACGGAAACAGATAAATCGGATCTTCTTCCCAGTTTTTCATTGCAGCATATTAGCAAAGCATATATCGCATCCATCGGTTTCCACATTGCCGGCCTTCAATTGATTGTAAAACGGGATTGACTGTATGACATCCCCACTACATCATGCAGTATAATTATTTTGAAATATTAAAAAGTGACTGTCACAAAGTACATCGCCTCCATATTGCGTAGGACTATGTCCCAATTCCACTTCTGGAGAACAATAGCTTCAAATGGCTGACTCGTTATAATGTTTCCAGCAAAAACAATGCATATGCATACACATATTTATAGATGTCATTGCATGTAGAAATATTCGGTTTGCATACCTTGCACTTGTGACGAAGAAACTCTCCATGGTGTTTTGTGCTTACGGGTCAATGGCAATGGCAATGGCATTCGGACTAACGGTGACACATGAGACCATTTGAATATTCTTACACAATATAAAAATTTTCTAACAATGAATAGGTCTACCTTTCACTTAATGATTTTCCAGAACGTTGCAAAATGATCGAAATTTTATTTTAATTGCGGCTCTTTCGTTCGAGCAATCTGAACCCGAAATCACTAGATAAAGGCTACAAGTAATGGAAAGTCGATATCAAATTTACCTCACACTTTTGAATATGAAACCCCTACGAGTCACCCAGTTCGAGGCAATACGACTCCGCTCGGTGGTGTTCCCAGGATGATCTCATGGCGACATATAATCCAGGGCTTTGGAAAGTGTTCTATTACATCCGAAATTTCTCAAGTAACGCCTGCAGCTGTCGATGTCGCCATGTCACCGCCCTTTGCAACCACTTTTACGTAACTTTTTCCATTGCCAAATTTGGGCAAACAATCATATATTTCACCGTCCCCATATCCAACAACATGTGTCGGTACAGAAGTCATGAACTTGTACAGATATCACATTCCCAGCTTTCTCCTTGCCCTTGTCTCGAGCTATCACAGTCAAGGACACGCCTGCTGCCAATGTCATGTATGTGGTAAAACTCGTGGATTATTACGCGATTTTATGTGACGTCCCAGCAGCTACAACCTGAATCACTCCAGGCTGATTTTGAGCCATCTGGTTAATGTGTACTCCCACGCAGGGAGATTGACAGGCAAGTCCGGGTTTGCCTAGATCATTTATGCACATATGTGCCTTATCGCTGAATATTATCTGTCATCTACCGAGTTTCCTGAGAAACGGTCCCATTTGCGAAATGATATGGCTTAACACCCAAATTAGAGCAGAATAGGTCCTTCCGCGAATATTGACGAACCGTGTCGAAATGCTGCGTCATAAGTTCACTTCACGGAAGGGAAAAAATGGTGCCATGCTAGCCTCGCTCTAGTCTAATTAATGAACATTGTAATTAGAAGAGCAATAAAGCACAACTCATATTGTGTAAGTCCACAGTGGTAAAAGACCTGGCAGTACAGCCACATAACGACTGATACTAAATAGGAGCAAATCATGATACCTGCCACCATTTACAAGTATACAACACTGCAACCATTGTTCCTTATAGATATCTGCATACGCCACACCGCAATATACCGCAAAGTGCCGGCACAACTCTAAAAATACCCCATTTTTGGCACCCCACACAAGTACAAGGTATTACTCACTCTCACTATGTTCCTACAGGATTCTCTTAACCATGGAAACCATAATTAACACATTATCCTTACCTGTCCACAAAGTGTCACCGGCCAGATCCCGCGTTGTCACCTACTTTCACCCATCACATGTACAAGCTGCCAACCGTCAACCGTCCTGAGCACTGTCCGAAGCAAAATATTGTCCAGGTATCGGCAGATACTGACAACCGGCTCCCCACACAATCTGAGCCAATCTGGTCGTTTGCACCGTCTGCCGCACCGCCCAAGAAGTTCCCATAGACAATGAGAATAGCTTTCCCATCATGGAAATACACGGGGTAGAGAGGAGGTTATGTCACCAGCTGAGTACAGGCGATAAAAACCTTTCCCGGTGGTTGTGTCCGAAAAGGGTGTGTCCTACAAAGGCCGGTACTGTATTTGTGAACCGGCATTCAATGGAATCACTGAATGAATATAGGCATTGAGCTAGTGAGTGTTTTGAGATGAAGGAAGCGAATGGAAGTCAGCCTGGAAGTTGGTAGTTTGCTATTTGCGGTTTCTCTTGGATGCGAATATGCAATTCGGACACACCTATCGTATGTGGATTTTATATTTTTCCTCGCCAGATGGGTCTGGGTGTGAATATTGATTTACTTATGCGGCTCAAGTCGGCCTTCAACTCAAAGATTGTCCATATAATGAGCTGTACGGTACAATCACGCCTGTCAAATTTTAATCAGTGGTCAACAATGGACATTAACATTATTTTTCGTTTTTACATACAATTTGGACCGTTTCCCATACCTCCTGGGCTCAAGAGGCATTTATTTCAGACCAAAAGCGTCATAGATTAAAATCAATCCCAAAAAGCCTTGACTCTGAACTTGAGAAGTTCTCACTTGAGACAGTTAAATTTGGACACGGGACGTCACCGTGACGTTCGATGACGTCTTCTTCTCCTCCCCAAAACACGACCATAAAAATAATATCACTAACAAGGGGAGAGTGAAGCCGCAGAACATTGTTTTCGTGCGTTTTAGAATAATGCGGGTGTTTGCTGGTTGTTTGTGATGGGTGTGGTGATGTAATTCCGGCTGCGTCTGACCTAGTTGTAGAAAGCCGTACCGCGTATTGAATTTTTTTTTCAGGCCTATGTTTTGTGTCATATGAAGCAGGTGTATGTTCCCTAGCCCCTCATAGAGACAGCCTGTGATGTTATTGACTGAATCTGTAAGATAACCTTCGCGAAGGCTGCATTGATTAATTCATTCAGCACAAACAGCGTCACTTCAAATGCTGTCAAAGGGAGAGTAAACGACTATAATTATTTAACACGTCCCTTCAAAAAAAAAAATCGATGTTCTGAAAAGTGTAGCGTGTAACTAGAGGCAACTTGCATTCGTATTAAGGTCTGGCCAGATATGACGTCAGAACCAATCAGATAATTGGATGCCATGAATCTATGAATAGGTAGTGCTTGTATGTCGGGAGTACTGCTGTACTTATGGCGGCAAGTTATGAACATCGTGTCGGAAGTAATTGGATATTACTGTGCGGAGTAACGAAGCTCATTTGCCTGCAGAAAAGCACTATAAAGTGTATTTTTGGCATCATTTTCTAGTCCATTACTATGCGCATGTGTGGTGGAACAAAACAGCAGAATTATACAATGCATGTTATAGTTCGAGTTTCTGCCAGCCATTTGTTGAAAAATATTTACATGTAAGCCTAAATAATGCAAATTGTTATGTGCATTTCCAAATATTTATTTTACAAAAATTAGGGTAGTATTTTGGTGATCTCTAACTCCACAAGAACAGTTCGTGACATTCACCAATATATTCAAACCTATGCTACTGATGTAAATATATCTCAGTTCCTATGGACTGGAATTTATAAACCTTTGCCCACCCACCTCATTACGACTCTCACGTACTGTTACAATCTCGTGACCTTTCCAGAGGTCACCAGATAGTGGAAATCTTCAATCTTCACAGCAATTGTAAAGAAAAAAAAATGATCCAATGAATTTTATAACAATACGAACGTTGGTATAATATTTCGGTTACACTATCACATGTAAGTAGTTTCAACAGCTATATTCATCTCCTTCTCCTGACGGTCAACCTTCTCTCTCATGCACACTTCCGCTTTATCTTCCGTGCACTTTGAATCAGGTTCATCTGACACAGTGTTACTGCACAAGAGAAAATTAAGTTCAGTAAAATTTGTCAAATTCAATAATTTCAAGCACAGCCTTCGTGACGTAATTCTCTGGTAGCAATTTCAAAACAAATGGTAGGCTACTGGAAGAAACTATTTTCTACGTGGGCCAAAACGCATTTCTCCCACGCGACAACAAAAACCAGCCCACGGACACTTATACTACTTTCTGGCGTTATCACCTGCCGAGGGATTACGCACCGGGTGGCCACTTGAGATCGCTACGAGACATTTCCCAAGGCTATCATGTGGCGACCCTACCGG
>JYFJ02004515.1:0-20000 GCA_000934665.2 Catajapyx aquilonaris
CCTCAAGCCAGTTTCAACCAAATCGGAGGTCCTCGACCCTGACCGTTCCCTTGTTAGTTTGGCAAGGTTTTGATAATAAAAATATATTTAAACCAGAACCCTTCAAAACCGTATCTGAGGGGCATTGTTTCAGCTATCAAACCCGCCATTTTATATTGGAATGTCGTTAGACAAGGACAACTGAGACTCCTAATGTACTCACCAGGATTTTTGTTGTTAGGATGTATGTGAAAGTTGTAAAGGGCTTCTATAGTCATGCACCAAGGGGGAGAAGAGATTTGGTGTTGTGCATAGAAAGGACAAAACACATTGAAATTAAGGGTGAAAACAGGCACAATATTGACTTTTTTTTTTGTTACCCCGTGATAGAGCTCGTGGCCCTCTTAGGGGGGAAGGGGAAGTTCCCAAGGGAGGGCGCCGTGCGATAGCCATTTCTGACATTCTTTAACACCAGGCCTTTTCTCCTGGCCCCGAGCAGAGAAGGGAGTGCAATTCTGCTCCGGCATGTCGGGTGAAAAGCGGAAAAAGACCCGGCCAAGCAGAGGTGACGGGGACGGGATTTGAACCCCGGCCTCCCGCTTGGCTGGCCAGCGGCGTAACCGCTAGACCACCATGCCGCCCCCACAATATTGACTTTATACGTGTATTTCGCAGTAATGTGTCGCCAAGTGGCGTAAAAATTTCAGGTCTCACAAATCCGTTTCTCTGGCCTGGTTTTGTCAGACTACTAACTTCCACCTGTCTGGAAATTTTTAATCACTCATAGAAAAGTGACTGCAAGATACGGGGACAGAAATAACGCTCTAATATGTTTGACAAAGATGTGTAACTCAGGAGTGAAATGGTGCTCTTTAGGTGAGTGGAGGTTACGAGACAATTGATATCAATGTACTGCAGTAAACAGCAACATAAAATCTCTAGGCCCTACTTACGACCTGCTTGTTGGCCATAAATCTTTCGTACCACTTCACCTACTGAGACGGTAGATCTTGATCATCAACATGAAGTGACCCATCAAATGGAAAAATCAGATTGAGAAGGATGAGGTCGAGAATATAAACTCTGATTTTCTGAAGTGTTAATATCCATAGTCTTTCATGATTTATATATAAAAAAAACTTTCATTAGAATTTGACTAGGAAATATCATTGCTCCACCTTATTAATCTATGCATTGCTCATTTTTACATTCCCAGACCTCTGGGAACGCCTATGGTAAACTCAAATTTTGTGCTGCCCAATAGGGTCTGTATATGATTTTTTTGTAAGGTACTGAATTGGAATTATTGCTAGAACCATTGCCATTTTTTAAACTGAAGTGTACTAATGACCTTGGTATGTTTAGGGCCGTTTTCTCGAACAGTTGTTCAAATGTAAACCCGGTTCAAAGCCGGTTTAAACCCTTGACAACAGCCTAACAACAATCAAATCAGGGATTAAACTAGCTTTGAACCCGGTTTACATTTGAACCATTGCACTGTTCGAGAAAACGGCCCTTACTAGAATAAAAATGCAACAGATCATTATACGTACATATTTCTATTCGCTGACCAACCGACTCATGGTTCAGCAATGCCGCTCTAGTTGTTCATAAAATACCAGAGCTCTATGAAATAGCAATAATAATTTGCACCATTTCTCGGCTACAATATTGTGTTTGGCATCATGAAATACCATTAGCAATTGGGAAGACCCGTAGAAGTGGCTGACACCTGGCGGCTGTCTCGGAAGCTCATTCATGGCGGACAAGGGGGGTTGCTCTCCTAGTCCAGCCATGCGTGGGAACGAGGAAAAAGGGAGTAAAGTGGTGACTAGTGACAAATTATGTTTCGTGGTGGGATGAAACTCGAAGTTCTTATGTATCAGTAGCCTGCCACCTGCTGCCACTCATAGCTAGAATGGTATGACTCGATATATGGGCGAAATGTTTATCCTGTTCCCAACCCCTGGGTCACATACCTGCATGTTTATAAAGTGTCTCAAGGAAGTCGGAGAAAGGGGAATCAAAATAAGGTAAAAAAAGATAAGAAAAAAACAAGTCAAAGTGGGAAAATTTTAGGGAGAAAATTCACATGAAACCTACGTAAAGCATAGTATAGTGCGGAAAACCAAACGACGATCTGACGTCATCATTTCTTACATTGTTGCTTTTTTGTTGACACTGTTTACTCATATTGTTCTGTCTCCTGTGAGGATATTTCCGTGGAAACCTTGACGTCAGCTCGTTGTTTAGTTTACCGTTGAACTTGAACATTTTGGTACCGTAATTAAAATTTTTATTTAAAATTCGGGATGGGTCATACGAGTAACCTGAGATCCAGAAAAGGTTATCCTTATAGGGTCACGTCGAAATAAGGTAGGGAAAACTGCTGGGCATTGTGGATGAGCATTTCGTCCATAGAGTCATGCCATTCTTTATGAGCGGGACTGCTATTTGTGGACGTCGCGACGTCCATAAGTATCAGTCGTTGCGTCACGTCGTCCAGAGACAAATTACCCCGCAGAATTACTAGTAGGAATTTATTTTACTTATGGACATTGTCAGGACAATCGCAATCTCCTCTCAACGTTGGGGACACTGTCACCCTTTTCCGAATCCTAGTTTGCCCGTAATTAATTCTCAAAGATCACCCTGCATTTTGAACTCATACGGTTACAGTCAGCCAGACCTCTCTCGTCCAGAGATTTCTAGGGATATTCCCTATTTAATTCTTCCGTAAAATAACCAGTGGGCATTTATAGCAAATACGGTCGTCGTTGGAACATTTGAAATCTCCTCTCAACGACGAGGGCACTGTCACACACATACAACCCCTAGTTTTGCCGCAATTAATTCCCAACGGTCTCTCTGCATTCTGGACCCAGACGCGGTTACAGTCAAGCAGACCTCTTTTGTCCAGCGGTTTTTGTCGTGATATAAGCTATTTAATTCACCCGTAAATTAGCCGCCCGGTCTGTACTACTGAGTTGGACGTCGTCGGGACAGTCGAAATCTCCTCTCGACGACGGAAGCATTGTCACCCTCTTCCAATCTCTAGTCTGGACACAATTAATTCCCAAAGGTCAACATGCACCCCTGGACCCATACGGTTACAGCAGCCTGCCAGCTGCCGAGATATTTCCTATTTAATTCCCCCGTAAAATAACCCGTGGATATTTATTTAATTGCGGACGTGGTCGGAACAATCGAAATCTCCTCTCGATGACGGGAGCATTGTCACCCTCCTCCAACCTCTAGTTTGGCCGCAATTAATTCCCAAATGTCACCATGCACGTCTGATGGACCCACTCCCCTATACAGCCGAGCCCTCTCCCAGCTATTTGCGTAGGTACCGGCTCGGCTACCTCTCTGCCTCGGCCCAGGGCCTGCCCCACCTGCCCACCCTGGCCCCCTCCCTGCCCACATAGCGCGTGCTCAGCCCTGTCTGCTGCTCTCCCTGCCTCTTGCTAAGCTCATGCCCTGTCTGCTGCCTGCTCGAGTACCCCCCCTGTCGTCCATCTTGGATTTGACTTCAGCGCCTCTACAGGCCGTGGGTCTCGCGAATAGGTCACGCGACTGCAGGTAAACTAGAATCTCTCCAGAGATGAAAATTAATTATTCGTGCTGCGTGCCCTTCCACTTGGAACAAAATAGCTGCACGTCTCGTTTACAAATGTGGGATCTCTGGAAGAATCTAACAGTGTCTGATTTACCCAAATACATTTTGTTTTGTTTTGTTCATTCTAAGTATAAAACCGAACAACAGCTCTCCTCAACCCCTCCTTGGTGCATGTTGTGTGACTGGGCGCCACCACATCTAAGCTGACACTATGATTCACATTCCATCGCTCTATACTAACTGCCGAAACTTATGACTTTCATAATATTTGGTGCAAGGGGTTAACCGCTTGTACTCCGGTGTACACCTGCAGTGGTACTCCCAGGTACTCCTTAGGTACCTTACTCTTTGGTACTCCTTGGTACTCCTTGAATTTGGTACTCCAGTGTACACTTTACAGTCGAGTGGTTAACCCCTTGATTAGGTGTGTGTTCGACACTGACTCATTCGACAGGAACCCCAAAAGTTGGTTTTATTTTTCAAATCATTGTACCTTTCTAGTTTTCAGTATATTGATCAACCATTGTACGATAACTGATCATAGGGGGAGATGAAGTGGCGCCGCGGTAACGCGCGCGCCCACGGATATTAAGGTCCCGGGTTCAATCCCCACCCGGGGTTCCCACCTTTATCCGTGCAGAGTTGGGCCATCTCTGGCTTCATTTCGGGTGGCAATTTCCGACAGACTAAGCCACCCGGGGGAGTTCACAAAATGACCAAGCAACGACATTGCACTTGCACTTTGCACATCCCCTCCTATTCATTCCCCCTTCGCTCGCGGTACCCGGGCGTTACGGAAAAGGACCACTTGTAAAAGCTTGTACATCTTAAGCAAATAAAGGTACCGTGCCAGATGCCCAATTAGGGCGGTGCACTAACCCGATTATTATTATTATATATTATATAACTGATCATAGGTCGAGCTCAATATTTTAAAATGTAGGTCCTACGTAGGCCTACTGTACACACCTGTGCAGATTCCATCTTCCTTTCCAGATGGTCTTAGCAGCATCCTTCTCCAGTTCTGTCAGCTGCAGGGTTCTGTGTAACCTGTCATGCAATATGGTATTCGATGTCCTGTATTGATCTTTCTCATTCTGTAAGTGACGGAAACGGGCCTTCTCTTCTTTAATCTCGTCTCTGGCGCAATTTAGGTCAAATTTCAACTCATTCACCTGAAAATGGTACAGTTATCAGTTGGCATGTTTCTTATTACAGGGACACAATATGTGTATAACAATCGTCCATTACTGTCAGAGAGATCAATCGTATCAAACAGGTTACAACAAAAAAAACCTAAAATATTGTTTTACTTATTGTGTTTAAGTACAATATGGTAGGCTACTTGCTAAATACCATGATTTTTGATATAGGTTTATGCATTGTATAATTATGTATATCACACATATGCTGTCTCTGCAACTTCTTTGCATAAAAATTCCTTCAATCAGCCAATCATGAATATATAGGCCTACTTTAAGTCAAATAAAGTTGCACGCAAACACATATCCTATAATACAGTATTATAGGACATCATATTGCTTCATATAAGCTTATTGTTATTTCAATGCTGACCTTGTTCTGGAGGGAGACCTTCGACTTCGTGGTTTTAGCTGCACATTTCTTGACACTTGCAGTCTCATTCTGGACCACACACAGTTTCTTGTTCACTTTGCCGGCTTCAGCTCGGAGTTTCCGAGCTTCAATCTCTAAAGCCCTGCAATGCACCTTCGTGTGTCTCAGTTCTTCATCTAGCTCTTCAACCTCAGAACGATAGTCTGCAGCCATTAATTGCATAGCGTAGCTGTGTAGCTCTGCCGCATCACGCTTCTGTTCCCATCTGGATGCGACCATCTGAGCGTTGTGCAGCTGTTCCTCGACCAATTTCAGATCCACATTGCGCCTTTTCAAAGAAAATGGAAAAAGCATTGTTCAAATACTTTGACATACAATAGACACAAATTATCAGCAATTATACGTCTAAATAAAAGGTACAATAGCCTTCCAGATCTTTTAATGAAAGTCTTACTGGATTAATTCTGCTTCTTTCTTCCTAACCAGCTCTTTGGAGGAACGGATCGCACAGTCAGCCTTCGTGTCGCGGACGAATAAAAGGTTATTTAATTCTCCCAAGTGGTCCGCCTTCCGCATCACCACCTCTTCCAGTCGTGCCTTATCCAACTTTAGAGCATTGCACTCATCGGTTTTCGCCTCCAGGTCGTGCCGAAGCTGAGTCTCGCACATAGTTAAAAACTTGTTCAGACGACCCAGTTCTTCACATTTGGCTTCGAGTACCAGCCTCCCCTTGATGTCTTTCTGAGAGTGCTCTGCCATACACTGCAGCTGGTCACACCTCAGCTGACACATGTCATCATGTTTCTGCATTTTCAGGTGCTGGTAGGTGCTCTCTCGCTGGAAGTAGTTATGGCTCAATTGTACGTCTTTCATCTGCTTGAACTGTTCGGCATTTTCACTCATCATCTTAAACTTGAGGTCCCCAAACTTCTGGATGTGAGAAAAGTGATTCTCATTCATCTTGAGCACAAGTCTAGTTATCTGCTCATTGGAGTTCCTCGGTAAGGTGACATCATGCGCCTTCAGCTCCTTATTCGGATTTTGAACCATCATTTCTGATTTCTATCAGGTGAGGCAGATTTTTGGGAATTAAAATAGTGAGATACCGGTACGTATTTTTGCAGCAATGAAAAAGATTTTGCACTGAAGGGTTGACCACTCATGTAATTAGGTGTACACTTTTTCATGAAATCAGGCAATCACAATCTTGTCTCCATGTGGTTCCTGGTAGAAAATGATTCTATGCAATTACAAGTAATTGTAATTGGATAATAAACATCGCAAATAGAAGTGGCCTATGCCTCCCTTTGTGGTTGTACAAGTCGAGTCACCAGCAGAATATTGTGTATTGTAGCAGGGGCGGATCCGCGGGAGGGGGGGGAGGGGGGAATAAGGGACTCCCTCCCCCAATCAGCCTAAGCCTATTTAAAATTATAAAAATCAACTCAGATTTCATTCTAACCGCGATTTTTTCGAAAGGCCGCTTACTAAACTCACACCTCCCACATTCACCTAAGCTTGTGTGACCTTGAACCCCCCAAATATTTTGCGGCTGCGGCGGGCTGCCTCCCCGCCATTTACTACTTGTTCACCTAGTGCTTATAAAATGGGCCCCCCTCCTAAAAATTTTCTGCTTATGCACCTGGCTTTGAAAACGAGGGGGATGGGGGGGGGGGGGTCAACATTAATACAGAGTAGGTCCTCCCCCAAAATTCCTCTCTGGATCCGCCCCTGATTGTAGGCTACATGTAAAATTTCATATCCTCTTAACAAAGTCATGTGCATCTTTTGTAATTTGCAGTTGAACACTATCTGCTTACAGTTGAACACTATCTACTTACAGTAAACTTGTTCAGTGTTTGATTAGATTAAGTTATTAATAATTATTGTAATGCTTACGACCATATTTTTCTTACATATGGGGTGTGCATGGGTTTTATCACAAATCTTAGTCATCCTATTTTATTGGCAGAACTGTCTCTGGGACTTTATGCATTAACAACACAACCAAACACACCAAAAATAATGCTAACACATGCTAACACATGGATAATACTCAATTTGTACAAGCACACAATGCTGTCATCGTTAAAATAAAAGTTGCTTCTGTATTAGTGAAAATTAAATATATAGATGGTTTAACTAACATGCGAGTCTCATTTGCATACCTCAACTTCCCCTTGTGTGGTGTTGGACATCCCAAAGACGTGACATTCGGCGCTAACCTGCGGCATTCCTGCAAGTGTGAGCGATGAGTTTTCCCAAGCCTTCAGTGCGTGTTGACTATTCAATTCCAAATGCTACAATGAACAATGTTTACGGTCACGTTGCTAATCAACTATGTGTGTCAGAAACAAAACAATTATTTACCTCCAACTCCTTGAATGAAATATAGGACAAGAGGATAATATTGTGCTATCCCGAGTAAATATATGATGTTACAACAAGCGTTACAAGCCACCCATATTATTTTATCAGGAGAAAAAAGACAAATCAATTTTCAACAAATAACAATTGCCATCAAAGAATAGGAAGTCGGTAATGTAAACAAGCAACAATCGCAGGGTAACAACGAAAGCATATCATAAATGAAGACAGGGATAAATATTATTACTGCCTGACAGAAGCTCAAAATTGTTATTTTTTGTTGAAAACATATTTATATTTTTTCTCCTGATAATATGAGTGACTTGTTGTAACATCATGATTATCTCTCATTTTTATAACCAGTTTGACTAACACGAACCTTTTCACTGAATTTTGTTATCGAGCTTCCAATATACGAATATCTTCTCAGAGACTGGCTTCTTGCTATAATAATAACTTACTAAAACAAGCCGCATGGTTTGCTTTGTAACTGACCACCTCTTGCTGTACTTTTTGGGGTAGAAGGGTGGAGGAGTGGGGAGGTGCAAAGTTATTCCTGGCGTTGCAACGACATTACTTTTCATACTATTAACACAATTGAAAATAATTGAACCATATTTATTTGTAATTGAGAGTTGGAAGGTGCTTAAACAGAATAAAAAATAGTGATGACATGTGTAATCCATCATGTAAACAATAATATATTCTCGCAATGAAGTATAAACATGGATTTGTCCGGTTCTCAAAAATGACAATTATATTGGTGTATAGATGACACATAAATGCTTGCTTTTGTCCACATTGCTTCTTGTTGTTTATCAAAACTACCGGTACTTTAAATAATAATATGGGAATATTTCTAAGGTGCATATTTTGCTCTTGGCATAAATTCTCATAATGCAGAGTTTACACATAGACCTCAAACCGTATATGACGCACGTATTCGCAAATGACGTTCGCTGCTTTATTATGACAGCCAGAAGCAAGGGTGAATTAAAAGCGACCTAAAAACCCGGACCACTTGCCTCTTGCAGCAAACATCCCGAATAGGAACCAAAATATCATCCAGCTGACTCATCTCCCTATTGAGTATTTCATAACAGCTCAGCCTGACGACGGACATGGTGACAAGAGCATCATACACGGCTCCTTCCTGTGCCCTAGATTTGACCCTCCATCCGAAGACCTCAAAACCTGATGTTCAATTATGTAGGCTACAATATTCGATATCCTTTGTCAAATCGCAGTCACAATGTCTGTCTCCTTTCATGGGAGGCTCTAGACATATATGGGAAAGGACCATGCGCAAAATCTTTCATGTGCTGATGCCCCGGTGTGTGCATGATATTTGTCAGTCATCAAATGATGGAGATGTCACTTCAGGACTCCAACGATAGATATTGTCAGAGTGTGGAGAAGGTTTTGGTCGTAAAAGTTGCGAAGAAAGAATACAATACAAAATATGGATATTTCTGGCACTCACGATACAATAGAAAATCATTATCATAATTCGACCATGTTATTTTGTTGTAAAGGCATGTACAGTAGGCTACATGGCACGAAGAAACATTTTGCTTGAGAAAAGTGTATGCACCCACGGAGTTTGTAGGGTTAACGGCGCATTTTTTTTCTAAACCGACATATCCTGCATACGAGTATTTCCAGGAGCCGGTCTTTCAAAAGTCGCCATATTCTAAGCCCTCTCAGATTCCATAAGCGCAGTAATCTGCAATAAAATTTTAGGAACCCCTTCTCCACTGCCGTGTGCATTACGTCACATTCCATGAAGTTTCTGGCTCCCTTCTACACAATATTATGATAGGTTGTAGTTCTGTATATTTCGCCTACTTCGTGCTGGAAATACTGAAGTTATCCTTATATTCCATGCTGTATCATGAAATCAAGAAGTGTTCGTTCCTTCCATCCCATGCTAACTACATGAAGTAACTGACTCACTGACTTGTCTGTAATTACGACTGTACTAATAAAATTGGTATAATATAGCTTTTATCTTACGTTTATTCTAGTGGATTTAAAGAGGCGAATATGGCTGATGCTCAAGCCATCTCCATTAGTCTACGAGATTTGGATAGTAATCTTGTCTACAACGGAGATTGTTACCTTCCTCCTGAAAGATAGAATAGTACAGTGCAGTGTGGTAAAAATATGTTACTAAAAGTTATATCTTGAATTTTGATTTTCTTTTGTTTGAAATTTTGAAGCTGATGCGGTGGATTTTGTCAGGCATACTGGTATGCCACGAATTGTACAGTATAATTTACTACACAAATAACTTTTCTGCTTTCATTTTTATAAGTGGAATCATCTAACAGTCCTGGGCTACTGAGTTCAATTATTATTGTACAAGCTGTAAGTCTAATGCTTGATAAAATCGTGTGACAGTATATACGACCTACTGTGAGAGTGTCACTGATGTTTTCCTCATTTTTGACCATAATTATCCTTAGGAAATTAGGCTGAGAAAAACTTAAACTATTTCAGCAATATATGTCAAAACATAATCAGAATCTGTGTAAAGTCTATACCAGGAAATGGTTCAATGTTGTGATAATGGGCATTGGAGTTGAAAGTCATAATGTATGGACGACTAGGAAGACACGTCGTGGTTTCACCTCATTCATAAATGTACGAAAACGAAAGACTGCCTTCTGAAAGGCTTGCCTGGTGGAACCCTATCTACGGCGGTTTCTTGAGTGGAAGGTGCCATTATTTTAGTGGGCACCAAAATCTCTCTCTTGAAATTTTGTACAAATTAAATAAATTAACAACAGGTATTGTTGGTGGCATTTGAGAATCCAACATGAGTCTGCTGATCAGCCCCGAAAAGAAAACTGCGAGGACATAATTGGCGGAAGCAACGAAGAAGGGCCGGTTCCTAGTCTCATAAATATGTTCTGCCAGTATCGCCATGGGGAAGTGACGCACATGGCTTTGGTCTTGGGACACGGAAACTTCTTCAGGCACTCCGTGAACTGACGATCACATTCACACAGCTCCTCTGCACACACGCTGCGTTGTCCAAAAAATGTTCCACCTCGACCTAATTAAGAAAAGAACATAGAGAGTATTAGGTAGAATGTCTCACTTCCAAGCTTACCACATTTAGGCTGCTCCTCATTGCACTGCCATTCATATGGGATTAAATATGTCACTGGCCATTTACATCGGACCTTGTCGTAACACCAGTCGTGAATTTGGCAGCATCTGAAAAAGTAACAGCATGCCTTAGAGAAACCTTCCGAGGTATAGGGACGCTTTTGGACGACATATAATATTCCCCAAGGTAGATGCCCCTGTAATATGACTACCACTACCAGTAGTTATAACTTTACCCTTTAAATTTCTGTCATATCCATGTGCAAGTGCATGTGAATTACATAGTCTTCAACCAGCTAATACCAAAAAATAGTCGGCAAGTTACTTATCAAAGTAAAAAAACTGAGCAGGAAGGCTGATGTGCTTCACTGAAATGAATTATTTCCTGTCTGCCTAACAAACGTATAGTTTTGAAGGCTTGCTGGTAGGTGCTGCCTTGAACTTCTTGGAAATAGGCGCCACCTGTTTCAAGATGCAGACAACATTTTGCTGTCAAAAACGTACGAAATCAGTCGATCAGATATGATTTTCACATTCTCACGATTTCCACTCAGCTAGTTATAGTGTCCCTCACACGGATAGTGGTTTGTGTCTCCGGGCTTTTTGCCAGTGTGCAAAAACTAGCGACAACTACTGCCGAGGTTGTGTGGTGATAAAAATATTGTCCCAGATTTGATGGATAGGGTCATAAGGAGTGTAGAGCCAATGGAACAGGGAAAATTAAATTTCCACTTGGGCAGATTTTTACAAAATAATGTAACAGTATACACAACTTGGACAAAGAAAACTTTCGGAAGTATTATAAAACACTTACAGGAACAATGCTCCACCTACTATGCTTCACCAAGTAGTGGGTAATACTGTAGTTATGCAGTTTTAACATGTACATTTGAACATTTCTTTGTGCTTGTCAGAGAGACTAAAATAATAAATGACCGGTAAATTTGGACTGGGATATTATTCTCATTTCTCATCCCACTTCATCACCCTGCATGTTGCTAAGCAATTCTCCATGTAAACGAATTGTTTTGTGGATTATTCAGGATGCATTGTTTTCGCATCGCATAAGCAGGGAGCATATACTACATGTAGTATATGCTCCCTGGCATAAGGTAATTTTAATCCCCTAACATAATATGGTAATTGCATGTTAAAACCTGAAATGCAGGACTATCATAGCCACATTTGACTAATTTTGAGATATGATAGTTTGAAGTTTTAAAATTTCATTATAAACTGTGGGGTAATTTTTCCATACTTTTTCGTAAAGGTAATTTCTCTAGGAGACCCCGCAACAATCTGAAAGTGTCACTTGCTGCATTACACAATGTCCAACTCAAATTTGACGAAACAGTGACTCTGCTCATTTCAGGTCTTCATATATTATGACATCACCCGGATAGAAGGAAGGACATTGTGTTTTACACATACAGAGATATGAATTTCTGACTAACTTATCTATTCCATCGACAGTGACGCCTGAACCGAGGAAGCCACAATAGCATCCGTAGCCCTTGTACGAGAGAGGGTTGCATCCGGTGGCGCAGACCACCATGTTGTACAGGTGAATGACGCTCCTCCGACTTCGTCGCAAATGACGTGGGTACGGAGCCAGGCCTATCTCGTAGCTGCTCATGTTGCCCTTGCTCTCGGTTGGCCTCACCTCACTCCGCTGCTGCCAATCAGCTGATGAGATCGTACTACCGTTCCTTCTCGACATGCTTTTGGAGAGAATGTACGAGTCTGTTGACAGCATGGACAACCTGGACGTCGAGGGAATGACGGCGTTGTTGATTTTGTACATGTCCAGTTGCTTGGGGGTGTTGGCTTCACCTGAAACGACCATCAATTAGAAGTAGTCTCACATAGTAATTTGTGAATACCGGACATCAATAGCCTCTCAATATACTAACTCTACAGCTCGCAACCTCATTAAATGTAGGCTACACAAATATGACGACCATGCACATAGGCTATAAAGAACTTATTCAGAATATTGGCTCCTGAATGACACGTAATATTTTGTCAACATTATTATTATTATTATTATTATTATTATTATTATTATTATTATTATTATTATTATTATTATTATTATTATTATTATTAGGCGAGGTCTTGTGCGGATAAAACCACGATTCCAGAACAAGAAAGGGAAGGACAAGGGCAAAGAAACCGTGACACTTTTATCTTCACATCGCCGGTTCTTGTCTTTGCATCCGGAGAACTCCGCTCAGTTGTTATGAGATTGGGCAACGCCCCCCAAGGGCTCCAGCGGAGAAAGTGAAATGCCGGAGTGGACTAGGAAGAAGCCAAACCTGACCTGGACTAGAATTTGAGAAGATTGTCAATGTATTTTCAAGTGCGCTTTCCATGCTGCAACCATCACATGCTGGATGGTTCCTGGCAGATTGAAGACATCGTGATGCCAACCCACGTGCCATGTTACAACTCCGTTCACGCATTCCCCTCAGGTTCTGTTGCATTTTTTATGAGTTGAACCTGTGCCATACAGTGTACATATTAGTCTACTGCTTCATTTTTTAAAGCCACCGCATTATAAATAATGCATGTCGTCATCCAGTAGAAAAGACGAGTAAAACTATCCTGTCAAAGAGTCGAACTCATGGTGACAATTGCTGTAACTGTTACAAGATGTCCCGCTGATTTATAACACGGATTTATAACATGTTAAATTACTGCTCTCTGTTGTTCACCACATGCAACCCGCAGGTTGTGAAAAGCGTCCACTCAAGCAACAGTTTTCTTATTTTCTCCACGTCTGAACTTGCTGAAGACAATGATATATGACATTTTAAAGGGTACTATAGTATCCCGCTGCAAAGAGATTGCAAAACGAAGAAGCATTCGGCAAGGTGTAGACATGCATGTAGGTTGCATAATGACAGTACGAAACTTGCTAATGACTGATTAGTCGTGATAGATCCGTGAAAAGCTCTCAAAACATGACCTAATAGGTCTTAGTAGCTGCAGGCCATTTTTTTTTGTTGTCATCTGCAAAACCTTCTTGCCGCTGTCCATTCGAATAATTGCAACATGCCGAGTGGGCACACTTTCACTAGGATTGCAAGTCTTTGCTGGTTCTGCAAGTTCAGGCTCGCATTCCTGCCACAAAAAAAAATGGGGGGGATTGTTAGGCAGCATGGCTGACTTTCAATCCCGTAAGTGCGCTCTAATAGTGTATTATAGTCAACAGAAGGGTGAGGGCAACAGGTTGGCACATGGGAGGGGGGGAGAATCACTTCAGGAAGTCAGATTGTGCTTTCTATTGGCGTTAACCAAAAAGGGAGGGGTTGTTTCCGCAAAACACACACACGCACATACACATGATTGAGGGTACTTTGCAATTTTTAACTCATATTTTTGGCTCATTTAAGTTTACTTTAGGGCACAGTTAATGTTGCATAGTCATCCCAATGTACCTCGTCTTTTGATTCCTAGTTTGACTTAGTTTACAGGGCAAACTAATTGTTCCCCAATAATTCGATAATATTTTTCTGGTCTCAGGTAAAATTACAGGCGCCATTTTTAAATCAAAATTCGAGCTTCACCTTTGCACGAATAAGGTGGTCATCTCAAAGTGGATTAGGAGGGCTTCAGAGACCATTCATCACTCTTTGATTGATATGGGAGAAATTAAGGGCCCCGAAGCTAAATCCACCATACAGCTAATCAATCGGGCCAAGATGCCGGTTACGTAATAAATTATCACTACACTGCAAGGGAACAGAACATTACGCCTGGTTGAATCAGAGTTTACTTTTTTTTTCTTTTCAAATGACTGACGCCTGATGACACAGTGTTACATTGATGTTACTCTGGGAGCTACTGCGTTTTGCATTGAACTTATTATATTCAGAAAAATGAACATATTCTGCAACAATCTCTCGGAGTCCTCTGGGCGGTGCACATTGACCTCGATCCTTCCCTCGCCTAATGAGAGTTCGCTACAATAGTTTACTTGACCACTGTCACTTCAAGCGCAACACAAGGAAAAATAATTTCTGGACCGTACAAAAAAGGTCGCTCTTAATGGCCCACGTTCGGTTGGCTTGTTTCACTCTTGATGTCAGCTAGCCGGGAAAGTAGTGACAAAACTGTATGTTCCTGCTTTACCTGATTATTATCGGCACTTTAGGTAGTGTTCAGATAGGTTTGATGCATGGCGCGTAACACGTGTTAGGTGAGAATTCTAACACTTGGTCAAACTGGTCAAAATTCAGAGAATATGTGCTCTGGTGCAGATGCATTATGTGATAAGATAATATCAACAAAGAAGTATGTCAGGATTTAATTCTTATGTACAAACTATATCGGTATACAGCAGATATTATTTTAAACCCGCAAGAACTGAAAACACAATTGCAATCAGGTACAAATATTTGAGACTTGTTTTGTCATTTTTCTGGGCAATAGTTAGATAAAAAAGATTAGATAACACAAAAATTGCGTTCATTGAATCCAAAAAAATAAATCAGTGTAAGGAAGTGCATATCCATGTAATAAGCTAATCGACACACAAAATGACACGTAAAAAAATGTCAGATAAAGCACCCTGTACCGGCTTCACAAACTTCCGCAATAGTAATCACGTCATTTCCCCCTATAATGGAGCTGTCACAGCAATAGAAGCGGTTTTCTGAAATACTAATTGACACCACATGTGCAAGACAAGTAAAACTGGTATTTACTATAAGCGAAAGGTTACAAAAAAAGAAAATGACGACTCAATACATTTAATGTTCATGTTCCTGTCTTCATGCTGAGAACAGGATTTGTCAAATAATTTCCGTAAACTTGGAGTATTGTGTTCTACTCACTTATGTAACCTCTGCATAACTTATGCAGTGGAATCTCGGTAACTTGAGAGAAGGTGAAGAAAAAAGTGCCAATTTAAATTCCATATCAAATTAAGTACCCTTCCATGTTTTTTTCTTTCTTTTCTGGTTTAAGGCGTAACCAAGCCTAATACAGTAAGCCACGAAAATATTTTAATAAAAATAATATGCAGGCCACCCAGTTGTAAGAATTTGTCCTTTGAATTACACACATAATGTATGATCATCGACTTATGTGGTAAACCTAACTGTAAATATTATGCTAAAATTGTGGTAATGATAATAATTAAACGGTTCTGCAGTAATGGTGTGGCAGTTGATCTTCGGTCTAACGTTTTAAAATCAGTCATGCTCTGCGGTTAGGCAGTTTCCAACATTCTCAGACACAAAAGGCTGTTTTACTGTGACTGAACAGGTCTGCAATCATGGGAAACCCTTATGTCCATAAGTAGATTTTGAATGCTCACTCTTCTCCTGA
The DNA here is from genome assembly GCA_000934665.2 of Catajapyx aquilonaris. Taxonomy (NCBI): domain Eukaryota; kingdom Metazoa; phylum Arthropoda; class Diplura; order Dicellurata; family Japygidae; genus Catajapyx; species Catajapyx aquilonaris. Next base: position 15,995 of record JYFJ02004515.1, read on the forward strand.
ATTTAGTTTACACGGTAAGTTTCAGCGGTTAACTCGAAATTTTATTTGTGCCTCATGTGTTTTTCTACAAGTACAATCATAGCTCCCTTGCATGCTACGTTATCACTTGATGAGCCTCGACACGAATGACCAATCAGTGGCTCAAGGCCGTGACAATTCTGATTCATAAGCTCGGAAAAAATCATTTATATACGTATGTCCCACACACATTTAAGGGCGACCTTTTTCAATAATAATATTGTTGTTGCCAGGTTGTTGCTGTTGCTGCTGCTGTTATAATATTATTATTATTATTATTATTATTATTATTATTATTATTATTATTATTATTATTACAACAATATTATTGAAAAAGGTGGTATTATTATGATATTATTGTTATTATTTATATTATTATGTTATGTTATATATTATGTTATGTTATATATTATATTATATTATGTTATATATTATATTAAATATTATATTATATAAATAATAATAATAATAATATCAGAATAATATCACCTTTTTCAATAATATTGTTGTTGCTGCTGCTGTTGTTGCAAGCTACTAATAATAATATAACAATAACAGTAACAGCAGCAACAATATTATTATTGAAATATTATATTATTAAATTATTATCATATTATATTATTAAATTATTATCATATTATATTATTAAATTATTATCATATTATGTTATTAATTATTATCATATTATATTATTAATTATTATCATATTATATTATTAATTATTATCATATTATTATAATTACGCAAAGTGAGTTAGGGCCTATTATTTACAATATATTATGTGCTGTTGCTCAATAATAATTCTTGCAGGCATGGCATGTAGATGCTCCTGCATTCTATTCCTGATCATCATTCAGCCAAGCATGTGAACATTGACACCACTTTGAGTGATGTACTAAGAGTGCCCATTCACAGATGATATAACCAAATAAGTATAATAACTCCTAACGATAACCTACTTCGGAGCTGACACGCTCGTCTAATATATTTCTTACCACCACCCACACACTCACCCAGAAGAGAGCGAGAGAGAAAGATTGACATAATACATAATGAGTGTGTGCAAAATTGGCCGCAATTCAGCTTCCTGCATGCAGGAATGTGGTTCCCACAGCGCATTCACCAAAAAAAACGTGTCATGTCTCCAGTGGTCCACAAGGAAAAATAATCTACGTCCGTCATCAGGAAATGGATGGAAAGGGAAAGGGTTAGTTCAGCCAACAGCCAAGCAAAAGCGGCATTTCGGGTGGAAAGTGAACTGAACACGTTCGGACGAGGAGTGCAAGACCAAGAGTGGAGAGAAAGAATGGAAGAAAAAAAATAATATCAAGTGCAAAAAAAGGAGACACACTCGAGCAAGGAGATCACGCTTTGTGGACACGGATAGAAAAGTTGGAAATCTGTAATGTCCCTTCCTGTGCAGAGTCATTTCATAAATCGCTCTTCATTTGCAAAGAGACACGCACGATTCGCATAAAAAATTTCTTTCTCGCGTACGTTCACAAAATTTTGTAATAAATCTGTCATTTATCCAAGTATGACGGGAGAAAATTCGGACGAGATACCTTTCTAAAGTCATGGGTGGGATAGGAGTGAGTGAATTTAATTTGAGAATATGTCAAGCCATTTCCTAACCACTTGGACAAAAGGAGGTCCTTGATTACTAAAATATTTTTATACTTTTACTTCATTCCCCTCTTCACGAACCATAACTTGAATGAAGCAACAGCAAAAATGTGGGGACCAGTCATGTGTATGACTCCCTTTCTGTCTCGCAGGCTTGAAGTGAATATAAAAAAAAGATAGATATATTTAGGTTACATCCACTGCGGCCTACATCATACAAAAAGCACTTTCCTTCACACGTTATGCTTTAAAACATTATGTTAATCCCGTTATCAGGACACGCTTGGGAATTCTCTCCCACACACCTTCGTATAAATGATTCTGTGTGTATGACACTAGGTATAATTCCGGTTAGTAATTATGTGCATAATTATTTAGAAGTTACTTGCTACAGTTACAGTTATGCGTAGCAAATGGGAGCTAATTCATGGGCCAGTTTAGTATGAAGAAAACCGAGTCAAGTGATGGTTTCTCTTTAAAATTAAGCTGCGACCTATTCGCTCTTGTAAGATGTGCTGCTTAAATTGACGTGACAAAAAAAACCTTTAAATTACTATCATAGCCTACTACTATGGCAACAGCTGTTATGGATCTTGGGACTTCAGGTATAGGCCAATGAAAGTAATGTTAATGACCTGGATGTTTCTTATAGTCATGCATGGAAGTACTGGCAAATCATCTTTGAACTAAGTTATTATTCACGGACAACCAAATGGCTATTGTGATTTTGAGAGTACTCAAGCAGCTTTTAGTACGTCATTTTTCTCAGAGAGGGAATGTCTCGATGCCTGTCTCCAACTGCGCAATATCTGACAGCCGCAAAGGTTATAAATAATCTTTCGCAACTATTACAACATTTTTATGCAGTGATATGGGTTACAACATAAAAACTGTGTAAGGAGATGAATCGTGTGAAATGTTCTACTGACTCTGTTGTGCAAGTTTTAACACAAGAATATCGAGATTAGGCTGAATAAATCAATCTTTTTCACTAAGACTGAACCTTCCATGAGGCTTTGTGACAAAATAGTCCCGTAAAATTTTCTTATAGATGTTCTTTGCATTCCTTCATGAGGCATACTGGTGCCCACCGTGTGGACTGTTATTCACGGAACACCAAGTCGCTCTTGAGATTTCAAGATTGCACAAGCGTCTTTTTAGTACCGGTATGTCAATTTCTCCGACTGTCTCCAACTACACAATCTCTGACAGCTCTAAAGACTATTCTTGCATAACTGTTGCAACATTTCAATAGAAGCACGCTGGTATTGTAACCAAACACTCAGCATGTGACTCGATGAAAAATGTCATTAGCTACATCTGTGCATTTTAATTGTAATAAATTTTTTAAATGCCCTACTAACTCTGCTGGTATACTACACGTTTTATCAGGAAAATATTCAATATTCAATATTCCTTATTCAAATTGACAAAAAAAATATTATTTTTGGTCTATCATTATACGTACAGTATAACACATTTCTGAAGTTACTATTTTTCAGTAAAGGGGTGAAAGAAGGCCGTTTCAACTCCCAGAATGTTTCTGGGCCTTCAAGCAGGCCCGGTTGGCAAGGCAAGGTCGCGACCTTCACGTTACTTATTCTCAGGCATGCGCCGTACAGGTATCGAGTGGTCATCATCTTGTTGACCCTCATTTACGGAAAAGTTTGGAGGTTAGGATGGAGGGTTGGTATTTACCGCTGGGGAAAGCACCTGGCTCTATCTTTAGCCATTCTTTTCGACTATTGCAACGGACCTTTTATGACAAGTCACCTGCGATAACCACATATTATATGCTGTTGTTGCCTATATATTCAGGATGTGCTAGGTTTGTTCCAGAGATTTTGTAACGCATTCTACATTTTCCATTTGTACCGACTCATTCCGCACGACAAGGATCGAAATCTTTCCATCACGTTATCTGCATTTCTTTTCTCTTCCGAGTCAGGAAATATTTTTCAACTAGGAAGCTATTTCGTACAAATTCTACATTACGTACCGGTATGCCCAGGAAAAAAAAGGAGCTTGAAAAGTATCATTACGTACTCTGAAACTGGTCTGATACTATAGGAAAAACTGACTGGGTGAAGGAATTTCATGCTGATAGTAAACAAGAGGTGAAAGTGAGACCATGCACACAGGAGAAGGCTAAGGGGTTGGGGTGGTAGAGGACGCTCTTTCTTAGTTTGTGGTTGGAATTCTGGATCGAGGTGAACCACAGGAATATATTTCGTCCTTCCCTCCCCCACTACACTTTTTCAGTTTCAATATTTGTTTCCTCTCAAATGCCCAGTGGGCCAGTTATACCTGTCCCAGTCAGGGGTTGTGGTTAACTCCCCCATCCCTCAACCAAGCCGCATAT
>JYFJ02004515.1:22500-31630 GCA_000934665.2 Catajapyx aquilonaris
ATGATTATTATTATTATTATTATTATTATTATTATTATTATTATTATTATTATTATTAACTGAAATAATTGAATGTACAATAGACTATACAGTATATACTACAATATTCTACATGTTGCAATAGTTGGTAGACGTTGGGAACCAAAATGTGGATGCCTTTGCACAGGGCGACACGGTGGCGGAGTGGTTAGCGCCGCAGCCTTCCACCTTTAAGGTCCCGAGTTCGATCCCTGGATCGGACAGAGGATACTTATGTGGATAGAGATTCGATGGGTTCTCTCCGTGTTTGCGTGGGTTTTCTCGGGGTTCTCCCGTTTCCTCCCGCAATCAAAATCCATCACAGCAAAGGCAATGATTAAAGTCGGTCAATTAAAAAGATTCTCCCCTAAAACCCCCAAGGAGGCTTATAACGGGGTATCTACACTATTATTACTTCTATGTCTTTGCACCATTTGCAGTCGTTACAATTAATAACTACTGTACACTTTATAGTATTTTGTAACACTTTGTAAAAAAAACCCGGCGTGAAAGCATGTATTGCATAGGGCTTATAATCTACTCCGGATAAGAGTGTTTCCAAAAAAAGATATACAGAGGCTCGAGGAGATATGGGCCTGTACACCGGTCTCGGAACTTCCTGGTAACAATGTGTGGTAATAAGGCGCCGTTTTTGTCGCTGTCGCATAATGACCTGAATGTGTAAAGTGGATGTGTACTGTATACTTGCAAAGGCAAATTGTCGGCTCCTTTAAAATTTTATCCGGTGTCATGCAAACAGCCTGTTGATTTCTATCACTCTACCATTGTGAGTTGACGCTCTGTTGCACTTGGTAACTCACACTTCGCCATGCGCAATTTCTATTGCTGCATTGTGGAGATAATCGCTCGCCAACAGATTAGAATCTCACACGGCCCCTCTGTCATTGTTGTAGAGGAAGTGGCATTTTTGCAGCAGTAATTGAAGGGGTGCTGATTCGGGCACAATGTGGAGTAATGGAAGAGAGTCGAGATAGGAAGTGCAGCTTAGTAATAGTTACAGTCGTTACAAATCGTCATATTGAGAAAGTTAATATACACCTTAAGCCAGTGCTAATTTTTTTCTGATTTATTTCCTAGTTGCTAAATTTTGATTCCAACACCTTGGTTACTCGTTCGTGGATTCAGTGTGTAAGTATTTTGAAATGTAAAAAATGTAATGTAACCAGCATTAGTTTTCAACTGCGGTATGTTGCTCTGATGTATGATGCAAGATACATGCACATACTGCATGAAACTCCCTTTAGGCTGTAACTAAGTGAAACAATTTAATAGACTTGGTTGAATATCGCGGCTGACCGGTACCACTGGATATGCTTCCGCATGACAGAGACGCCCTTTTCTAGCTCCCATTGTCTTCCAGGTATTGGCGCCAATAATGAAAACAGAGTAATACAATCTGGCAAAAAAGGCAACAAAAATTGAATCTGATGGCTGCTGAGGCGGGAAATTGAATACCTGGTGGCACAGGCATTTGAAGTCTATTTAATTTCTCACATACAGGTAGTCTTATGTAGGCCTTGTATAATTTAGGTAGGGAAAGTGAATCTAATCCTAATGGACGGAGGCTCGCATTACTGCACGCACGTTTGGTGTCATAACATTGCATTCTTCACAGTGGCTGGACAGCTTCTTTCCCAAATAAACGAATGAGATGTGTCATTCCAATCACCTTTCTGACTCTCTTTAGTCTCATAAACTAGGGTAAAAACACTTGAAGTATAAGCCCGACTTACGTTAGTTACGTGTTCAACTGCAAAAAAGGGAGAGTAGGGTATATTGGACCAATAAAAAGTACAATGACAATGCCACACACTTTCTACGTATTATTGGTTTATCGATGGATTGGAACCGAATGGGGAAGCCCTGCGTAAATTATTGGCTGCTAGTAAGTGCATATATAGGGATATTTTAATCAGAAATGGGTAGAATATGGCTTGTTGAGAGTATCTTCCACCTTTGCACATCATTCTGGTGAACTTATGCTTTAAAATTAAGTGATTCCCCTGCTGTAGCGTCCATTGTCACAGTTTGTCATTTTAAAATTGCCTCTAAGATGGATACGTTCCGTACTACAGGTCCGTTTTAATATGGACGTTAGTAATAGTTCAATATATTGGCTACCATTACTATAGACTATTTAATTAAGAAACATGATTGAAATGGATAATAAACTCAGGGCGAACTGATGGAACACGTCCCACAAAATACATTGGCATACATTACAATGCACCCCAAATGAATACGCGATAGGAAGTTCCATTAGAATATATTCTGTTCTGTAAAATTTTTAAAGACATCTCTAACACATATTCAGGCTTTATCCTGTACTGTTATGTGATATGAAGACAACTATAGACAGTGTCCCTGAGGCACAAGTGACAAATATATTCAAGAACATTCGCTGTACTACGCATTCTCATACTGTAAGTTGATGTCCATAACTCTCTTTCCTGTTTGCAGTTCTGTAGGCCCTTCCCAATCCTACTCATCAAACGTGCACCAAAATTAGTCCATTGTTGTTATTGTCATCATTATCGTTATCATCATCGTCACCAACTCACCATCATGTAATCTGCAGCTATTTTCCGTGGAAACCACCCTCGCACCCCAGGCTTTTTTTTCTCTCTCAACCTATGGTCCGTTGCGCGGGGTCAATGAGGTGGTTGTTAAGAGGTTAAAGAGGTGTGAAATAAATTGCCGCCATTTGCACAAACAAAGGCGAAGCATGGATCCTCTGGGTAATAATTTATTCGGTACAACTTGTTAGCAATGGATAATTATGTTGAAGGCCGCCAGCTCACATCTGGTCGAAGCCAACCCTGCACGTCGGCTGTGGGGAAAAGGTGGGATCCTCAACTTTATCCTGGCAGCTAGATGACTTTCTCGCCTTGTGTCTTACCTCTAGCTCCGACATGACAACATCGCGTGTTTTGATGGGTTTTGATAAGGGGTGTCATTATGAGGCTAAATGCATTATAGTCTACTTATTTCGTTCACCCCCATATATTCCATTTGCAACACATAGGGATAGGACCTACTTGCTTAAGTTAGGGCAGTGTTGCTGCAGGAAGGAAAGCTCGTATTATTTTAGTTACCACACGCAGAACCATATGTGGACTGCTTCCTTTTGTTTCCTAATCCTCATTCCTGGAAGTCGTATGTTAAAAATAACACACTTCCTTGAAACATGTGCCATACTGTATATGAAGAGTTCTATTTGTCTGTCTATTTGCCCAAGATTTTTGTAAGTCAGAGGTTTGAAGCTAGATATATCACACTTTGCATTGTTATACGTAGATTGGGATCAGTGGACAGTCGTAAAGAGATAATAATAATAATAATAATAATAATAATAATAATAATTATTATTATTATTATTATTATTATTATTATTATTATTATTATTATTATTATTATTATTATTATTATTATTATTATAAGGAATATTATTATAAGAATCCGTCATAATTTAATTCCCGCGCAGCTGCTGGATTTTGATAGTGGGAGGAACAGGGAGAACCAGGAAAACCCAGCACGCGAACACGAAGATAACAAATCGAAACCATTTTTGCTTAAGAAATTATTCTGTCCTACCCGGAGCGAAGGATCGAACTCTGGACCTCAGACATGGAAGGCTGTGGTGGGTGGTGCTAACCATTAGTTTTGTTACCGAGAAACTAGACAACAAGTTGAGTAGGGCAGCAACAAGGGGGGCTATTTTAGTCATGTGAATAATAATTTATTGCACGTCAGATATAGGCTACCCAAAAATTCTTGCCTAGTCGCTCAAAATCGTGCAGAGTGCACAATTTTGTTACGTGTATTTCTTAAATGTATCAGAAACTACACTCTGGTTCAGTTTCCATTTAGTAAATGGAGAAAAGGGATCATTTTTTCACTTTAATAAGTTAAGTGGAAAATATAATACTTTGAAAAATAACTTGAAACGGCCCTATAATTTCCATCTAAAGAGCGAAAAAAAATTCCACTTATTTTGAATGGAAATGGGAAATAAATGGCCTTACTGCCACTTACATAATGTGGAGATGGTTTTTTCACTTTTTGAGTGGAATTTTGGTATTATACACACCCTCCAAATAGAAACGCATTTGATAAGCTATTAGATGACCATATTCCATTGAGTGAAGTTGGGTTCACCACTATTTGTTTTGGTTTTTTCAAGCGTCTATACAGCCCACAGCAAAAGTTTCAATAATCATTTTGAAACTATTACTGTACCGTAACTCATGAGAGCAGCAGCTGTCTAAGGTTCAGTAACTGTGCATGAAACGAGTGAAGAGAGTCAAAAATGTCTTGACATTGACAGCTTTCATCGATGACTACATGTTACGTAGGCCTAACATAGGTCAAGCCCAGATAATCTACATTTTGGGTGGTGGCTGCCTATCAAGCTTCATGATGGAATATGTTATTTTTTTCCTTCTTCCTTGTTGCTGAACACAGCGTTTCACTTCCAGTTCGCACTTAATTATTTCACGCCCGCCTGAGCATCCTTACCCATTTGGCCTCTGACAAGTGAGTGAAAGTATACGAAGCAGCTCCACCCTATATCAAGGGGGGATGACTAGTGAAGAGTTGATGCCAGTACTGTCTATTGTTTAAGTACGACAATTTAAAATATTTGGCTTACCAGCAATAATGCAAAAGATGCTTAAAATTGACTTACAATATATGGGAACCTCATTTCCCGAAGAAATTGTCATTATGAATGATTATGACAAAAGTATATGAAACGAATCAGGTCAAAGTGCATCACGTGTCATTGATAAACACCTTGTGCATGCAACAAAGTGGGTGTCAATATCATGAAGCTAACCATGTGACTGGTTACTAATAAAACATCATAACGTTTTGTGTTACAAAACAGTTAGACATCAAAGGGGGGGACGAAGAATATATTTTATTGCTACATCCTACATGTCACACCCTCTTGTGGACTTGACCACAGCTACTTGATGGGTTTGGACACTATCGTAGAGCCGGGTCTCGACGGCCCAAACCTTTGAAAGAGGTGATTTCTGTACGTATAATGGACCGGTACTGTTCAGGATGGTAGGTGCGTGATTCCCGTGTAATGGACTGGAAGGGAGATTCCTTGACCTACCTCATTCCAAGTCCACTATTTTTTAGCTGGGAGTCGTTCAATCGTGCGGAAGCAATGGGTATGGGAATGGGAACTGCATGGAATATTGCTCTATAGTAGGACCACTAACACTGCTGAGATAGTCCAACTGCCTAACCATCACAATATTCAACGTAATTTATATGGAGACATCTGATTGTTAAATCAGTTTAAAGAGTAAATTGTTATGCAGAGTGAGTCAGAATGTCATGTCCATGTCCCACCAGGCCACCAGGGTACTCGTTGCCCAATAAAGGATAAAATGCAAGGGCAGGAAATATCGAAAACAGTAACAGTTTATGACGTGACGACTTTGACGAAAAGGTATATGGTACGGGTATTCTCTGGTGCTTATCTGTGCATTGTGAATATACCTTCCACAAGCGTTTTTTGGCAACCCCCGAGAAGTCGATCGTACGGCTATTTGAAGATAGCCCTACGACTTTTTTCTAAAGTAGGCTGCGGCAGTGTATTACGGCCCAAAAAAAGGATCGTCGCAGGTTATCCTGGCTTGGATGCAACCCATTGCACAGGTGTACCCGTCTGGCATAGACTGTGGGGACGGAAGTGTTTTTTTAAAACTATAACCAAGAGGTAATTAGCTCTTGCTATAACTGTGGGGACACTGACCCAATTGTGGAGACATTGCCGGTTCCCCACAATTGATTTTACCGGTTGGGTTCTGCTTTAGTGGGGACATGTCCCCACAATTGGCCTTTAAAAATCCATTTTTCACAGCCTAGGTTAGTTACAGTAGGGTAGTTTAGTTAGGATAGGATATAATGTTACGTTAGGGTAGGTTGGGTTGGGTTGGGTTGGGTTAGGTTATCCTAGTTTATGTTAGGATAAACTATGTTTGCAAGGGTGTGTTATCCATGTCCCCACAGCTAATGCAGTAGGCTACAAGATTGGATGTGTGTGTGTGGTGTGTGTGTTCTTGTCTTCAATAAGCTGTGGGGACGTAAACAGGTGTTTTACTGTAACTCTGGGGACTTTGCCCCACTTGTGGGGACATTTACGGTCCCCACAGCTTAACACACGATAACATTACCATTATGATGGGGACATGTCTCCACAATTTCGTGTTGCAGGGTTTCACAAAAGCCCATTGCTCTCAACCTACGTTCGTTAGGGTAGGGTAGGTTAGGTTAGGTTAGTTTACACTAGCTTCGAAAAGTGAAGTTTTCAACGTCCCCAAAGCTTATTGAGCGCAAGTCTGTATGTGTGTGTGAATATATTTTTTGCACAGTGAAGGTTTTTTTGAAAGCTTTCATAATGTGAGTGACTTTCAATAAATTCCTTTTATTTGTCGTAGGTGCGCACACATACCAAGGAAACACAATACACAAGTGTGGAGGAGTTGAGCTCAACACTTTCATTTTTCCAGATTTTTAGCGTTGTTTTCCAAGGAACACTCAATTGAAGAAGAGTACACACAATCCGTGCTTAACATAATTAGGGACAAATTGCTCTCGAAATGTCTCTACAGGTTGTCTCATCTTTTTTGTCCGAACAGTTATCGGAAAATTGCGCGTAGCTGCTACTTTTTAAGCAGTGACTTGCAAACGGTGATTTTTCGGAGGAAAGGGGAATATTCCCTGCGAATCGTAGGTTGAAGTGGCATACGTGCTGCCCGCTGAAAATTGAGGGTCAAGCCTGGAAAAAAGAGGGTCACACATGCCATGGGATGTGTGACCCTCTTTTCCCCATTCCCCATTCTTCCGACAAATCACCGGTTGCAAGTCACTGCTTAAACGTAGCAGCTATCCGCAATTTTCCGATAACTGTTCGGACAAAAAAGATGAGACACCCTGTATAATAATATAAATATAAATACATATGTCTATATTTATAACATGCATTTATGAAAACCAGTGAAAACTTGTGTCGTGCATTGACAAATTACAAACCTCCTCCCCTCTCCTCACAGGTCACCCTCCCTTTCTTTCGGTTGTGTTATTTTATACTGATAAATCTTAAATTAACATGCATGAACAACTGCAGTGGAATTAGATAATTAGACAATAAAATTAATTTTTGTACAAATTCTCTTCCAATTCTCAAGAAGTCCATGTGTCCCTTCAATACAATCATGACAATCAAGGTTAGTGGGAGCATCCAAAGAAAGCAGCTCCTCTGCAGTTGAGAGGAATTCACATCAGGTCTTTGTTCTCTTTCGGAACCACCTATTTTAAAGTGAAAGTTCTATCATGATAATAAATAATCTAAGGTCGTCTCAGCTTATGCAGTTTATTCCAACAGTGTAATGGTAGCCTACTTAATGCATACGAGTACTTGCATGTGTTGAAAATTCCCCCAGACCGATACTGCCATGGATTATTATCGGAGAGAACTTTATGTAGGCCTACTAATCTGAAATAAATATTGTAAGAAAGCTATTTCTTATACCCCTAATTTTATTTGATTCTGGATGAGTTGTGAAGAATCTGATAATCTCTTTGGAAGGACATTAATTTCTTCCATTTATTTAATGTGATGTTGAATATTTGTATATGATTTGATTGTTAATTTTAATCGTTTTGCCAATGAATGAGTTAGCACTTGAATTTTGTATGATTAATATGAAGACCCCGGGGGAAGAACGATCACTGTCCACTCTTTGTCAAAAATGAGTTTCAGATAGATCTTGCTGGTTTTTGCACAGGACCACATATTTTCTCCCTGCCACATCTCTCCCCACACATATCATAAAAAAGTCATGTCCATGGTGCGCGAATTTCTTTTTTCACTAAAACACATAAGTTCGCTCGCCCAAGCAAAAAAAACAACTAATAAGAACACAAGACACAAACACGCAGAAGACATGTTCTCACAGTTGCTAGCTCACTGAAATGATGCTCTGGAAACAATTTTCTGTTGCCGAGATTCAATGTGTAATTGCTTTGGATACGAGAGAAAGACAAGAAAATACAAACTGATGAAAAGGTCGCAAAAATGGTTTCTTATTTTTTTAAACATAGCAAAAAGGAGCCCATAGTAGATCTGTGTTGAACACTTGTTTTGTACAGTGAGTGGATGCCATCAAAGAAAAGTATGAATATTAAAAAGAGAGCGTTTGCTGCTTCAATTTTAGGGCTGCCATGCAAATGCCATGCGGCTTGAATAGCCAAAGATTGTATAGCTAATCACGCCAAACGAGTACTGCAATCTTGGACCGTGGACACTGATATTGTGAATCCATATTGTTCATAATTTTCTGCACAACTTAAGCCCTGGCATATATTTGAATTGAAGTTATACTATTATTTCCTGCATTTATTATAGCAAGTATTATAGCTTCCATTTCACAAATTCATGATGTACTATGAACCGCACAAAGAATGTCCGCAAGATTCTTCGTTCATCCTGGCGGCCAAGCAATCCATTGCACAGGTGTGTACACACACATGTGTGTGTACGTCCGTGCTTATCTGCTGGTTTTTTTTTCCTCCTCCCTTATCTACCCTTCTCGAGCTTATCTGTCTTTGTAACCGAGCTATCTCAAAAGTGCAAGGCAATGTGTATCCAGAAATTAAAGTATATGATATGATGCATAAAAAAATGCTATTTATTTTGCTGCTACTGGTAGATTATACTGATTTATTCCGATCACATGCCCGTGTTAAGTTCAGAGCAAATAATTATGTGCCTGTGGATCAGACCAAACTGACTGTCAGTATTCATAAACATATCTAAAGCGAAGAAAATGATATTTAAAGCCAATCATATTCAGGGTGTTCCAAGTGTGAAGGATGCCGTTTAATAGGGAATGTCGCTGGAAACTATCTTGTATCTGTGTAGCTTGCGCCCTGATCCAGACGGGTTCCAGAGGAATTTAATAATAATAATAATAATAATAATAATAATAATAATAATAATAATAATAATAATAATAATAATAATAATAATAATAAACGAAAGGGGAAATTCAAAACAACACATATATCT
>JYFJ02004516.1:0-31576 GCA_000934665.2 Catajapyx aquilonaris
TTTCCGGACACGGGTTCCTAGGTCAAATATGTTTGTCTTGGTCCCCCCTCTATTACCCCTACAAGTTTGTCCCCCGAATTCATTTACACCCTGTATATGCTATAGGCCGACTCCTATCAATTGATGCAAATGCTGCGAATCAGGCTTGTAAGATGAAATGCAGAAATTCAATCGTCTGATGCTGATGCCGCACCTTGCTCGGCTTTGTACAGTCAACGTTTGCATCACTTTTTAATAAGCTGGTTTGTTGCAGGATTAACAATCGGTTAAAAGTGTGTGGGAGAAACGGCAAAAGTTGAGGACACCCTTAATCACAATATTAATTCCATACCTAATACTGATGAAATGACAGTTTAAATTGCTCCTCCGCAATCTCGGTTTGAGCTGGGACATTTCCGTTAGTCCCCTCACCCTGCACTTATCAGATAACGCTTATCGTCTCTCTCTCTCTCTCTCTCTCTCTCTCTCTCTCATGGCCAGGGTAATAGCATATGACATCAATTTTTTTTTTCCAACTGTGCTACTTTTGGAAAGTATAGATTTTACGGGGACTTTTTTTTTTTGGCCTTGCGGCCGAGCCAACCAATAGCAAGGCTGTATCGTTAAGCATGTTTATAATTAAAAAAAAAATACATATATAAATATTGACCCTGGCATTGACCAACACAAAAATAGACGTTCTGGTAACCTTGGCCGGCACTATACATTCGGGGTTTCATATCATACCGCCCCAATGCAGACATATACGACGTATTATTATCAGTCAACACGAATAGGAAGAATCAAGCGGGAAAAAAACCCTGTTCAATGAAGCTGAGTCCCGAGCCTCCTGACCTTGAACTTGACCAAGTCTTGGCGATGTCCACTAGCTGCTGTCCTTCAGTTCCCCCTCCCCCCCTCCCCATCAAGCTTGGTTCATCATTAGCACACACGTGGAAACCAGCATAATTATAGCCTACGATTTCAGATATGGATGCGCAGAAAAAGGAATACGATGTGCGGGTCCAAATACACTGAAGCATGTCGATTTCGCAATATTGATGTGAAATGATGTTACTTTTACATATATGCACTACTCTGTGCATCACAAGTGTAGTGGGAATTATTATTATTATTATTATTATTATTATTATTATTATTATTATTGCCGTTTTGTACAGTGGACTAATGGTTGTTAAGGATATTGTTTTCCGGCTATAAGTGGGCGTAGCGCTGCAGTTGACGTGTCGTTCATCTGTCGTCGGTCGGACGGTTACAGACGACATTATTTTGGACATCACCCTTTTCCCCCCCTCATGGATTCGTTTTTTATCTGCTATATTTTTAAAAAGTCGAGTTCGTCGTTGCAGAAAATTTTGAACCGATTCCAAGTCCGATTAAGATTTTTTTCCCTTTCTTCCCCTCCTCCCTTCCCCTCCTTCTCCACCCAGCAAGTAGTTAGCAGCGCGATTGACCTTTTGACCCCTTGGGCGAGGTGATAAGCAGCCAGGTAGCCATTGGTTCAGATTAGCTTCCTTTGACTCGAACGATATTTCCGAAGCCTGGTCAGGTGTACGTATATTAATAGTTTTTGCGATCGTGGCTTCAGGTGGTGACGCATCGCTGTCACGATATTATTACGTTGTTTCTCGATTGCGAATAATAATTAATTATACTTAACTAAGTCGTAGTGCTGTAAATGAAGGTGGTAACGCGATGGTTTGTGGATGGATATGATGTGATCAGGGACGTGATTGGCTTTCCCAGCTCCAGGAGGGCCTCTTCCGCGCATCAGGATGACCGGGCCTCCAGGACAGGAAGGAAGGGATCGAGTAGTGACCTCCCATGGTTGCGGTGAGTTTTTGTTTTGTTTTGTTTTTATAAGCTCTGATCGGGAGAGATCAGATCGATCTTTCATCTGCTGCTGGGCGAGGCTGCGACTTCTTCTTCTAACCGCTTGACTAACTCTGCTGCTCACTGACATTGGCTAAGCCCCAAGACTAATCCCACCATCTTAACCACCTTATTCACAGAGCTTTGGTTTGCGTCACGTTGGTCTAATCCCTTTGCAGTGGAGGTATACACTGCAGGCGACAAAAGGGTCGGGTGATCCCCTGGCGAAAATTCCGTTTGACAATTACCCGCGCAATAATTATGCCTGCTAGTGACACGACATGTCCAATGTTCTAAAGCAGGCGTCTATATACCAAAGATCGTGTGGCCTACCCTTATTCCCCTTTCATTTTATTAAGAGAACTCGAAACATTACGAAAATGTTTACATTGATTTTTTGTTACATTGTACTTACATACTGTATATTTTTAAATGTTATCAGGCGAATTTTTGGAAATTGCGGTTATACCGTAGGCAAAATATTGTGGGCTGTTTTCCTATATTCAGGGCAGAGAGAAGTTTTTGCAATCGTGACAATGACGAGTAAGAAACAAAAATGAAGGCAAATGTCGAATCTGAAATGAAATCATTGATGTTTCTACTCGTTTTGTCTGTCAATTGCCTTGAAATTCCTATTTCTTCTAATGAAATCAGGAGCCCGATCCGCCGTGTCAGATGGCGACCGTGCAGCTGCCCAATAACATGGACCTTTGCGAGAGTAGTTGTTTGGATTGAGAACTGACCTACGGCACGTGTCACCCTAAAAGACCCCCAGCTCAAACCCTGATTGGTTCGAGAGAGAGAGAGAGAGGTCATTGCGATGGAGATTATACCAGACCGAGGCCGATGATAGGCCTGAATCTGCGACGCGGTTTGTCTCTGATCAGTTGTTGTGTGTATATTTTTAGGACGCACTCTCTGCCACGTGCTGCCGCATAAAGTACAACTGCAACTGCTTCACCAGCCCCAATGTTAATTGCATGCTAAATACAGCAGGTGACAAAAAAGATGCTGCGGACTTTCCTCAGCCGATGGGACCTTGCAGTTGGAAGTTCCAGTCGGGGACGAACCGAATGTTGATAACCGAGTGTCTAATCGTGTGGGGTTGGGAGAAGTTACCGCTATACAACTAATGCACAGTAAATGTGCTTAGGCCTGTGCTCGTTATGTGCAGCGATTGAGACAAACATGAAGGATGAACTCCTGGAACTGCGTATACAGGGATATCAATCATATCATATACTCCGAAAGCCATGTTGCACCAGATATCCTGGCAGATATGCATCCCTCCAAACGGCCTTGCCTTTTCCGTATTGTATACGAAATGCAGGATGGGGTGGGTGTTCCACCGATGTCTGCTGGCAGACGGCCTTTGATTCCTCTTGTCAACTTGTATTAGGAGCCAACAAAAGGCACTGCACGATTTCTTCGGTTTGTTATAGGCAATTGAGATGCTGATTGGCAATCTTAGGTCCCCATGTCTATCATTTGGCTCCATTATTCCTATAGCTCGTGTCGACATCTTTTTGCCCTAAATAGTGTGTAGTACGTGATGGCATTGGGGATGAAGAGGCGCCCATCATACATTGCGCCTGAGCAAGTGTAATAACGCGCGCAGCTTCTAATCAAGGATTACCTCGTTTGATCAGGGGCGTCGAATGTTGGGGGGGGGGGGGNGTGGGAGGGGAGGAAGGCGGGGTATATAAAAAAAAGAGGGCCGATATATCGGTGTAATGACCAACGTGAAGGTCACCTCGCTGTTGCCAGGCGCACTTGTCGATTCGCTTTTTGTGTGTGTAGTACACCCCCTCCGAGCTCTCTTATCTTCCTTATTCTGTCTCCCCAACCCCCACAGGGAGGTATGGGGCGATATGGGGAGGACGTGCCTAGAGATAATTCAGTGACGGGCAAGGTCCAGGCCCGGGTTTGGTTATTGGATGGTATACAGTATGGCTCGAAGTCAATTAGCTCGACATTTGGTGGGTCGCCTCAGATGCTGATGCATACAAACTGTCGCTTTGACAGTGTTTAACCATGCTGGACTATTTGAAAATGACTTTGATTTCCAGCTGGCGACCTGGTATAGTCTACCCCCTTCTGGTGTGAGAGTTAAAATCAGCCGCTCATTGGCAACGCGGTGTCTTGTTAATGTCGAGCCAATACCGCGGAACGATCCGATTCGAGGCGGAGAAAGAAAAGAAAAAAAACAACTCGAAGGAACGGAACTGGTCATGGAACAAAACTATAGTTGGTTTCGCGTCGTTTTTTAGAATTTGTAAACACCGACAGGTCGTTCTCCTTTAAGAGTATACGCGCAGCTCGTGCTGGAGATGTTTTCGCGTATTCTGTAGCACGTTTGATTTGGCGTTTGGCGCAGACTCTTCCTCCCGCTGAAATTGAAGCAAAGCGAGACATAAATCCTGTAAGTAATGGCCACGGAAAGATCCCAGCTCAGTTGTTTTATGGTCTGGATTTTGATTCGGGATCGAGTGTGAGTTTGTCACTCGGCCGGCCGTATATTTTGCGAGCTGATGGCCCACCAACTTTTTCGTGTGCAAATGAGCGCTTGGTGTGACGTCGGAACCATGGTCTGGCCCAACCTGACCTTGGATGTGGTCCGAATCGAAACTCGGCCAGCCAGATGTATACGTATTCAATATTTCGGAAGGGGGTTGCTGGGAGGATGGGGTTGATGCAACAGGTACCACTATGGTGGGGGGTCTGTTTGGTGCCTACACAAATATGGCCGAAAATGTTTGCACGGGGTTACCCAAGTGGGCCTATATAGGGCGGGGGGAAAAAGGGGTCACTTGGTGGTGGGTTCGTCATTTACCTGCATGTCGATTATATGCATGCTATTGTTGGTGCAGTGTTGTCAGAATCTCGCGGTTGCTCAAACATATATATTTTTGAAATGTACGGACATGTCACACGGACGTTTTGATGACACCATCTGGGGGTATGTGCCTTCTGCTCCGTTCGGTCGTAAATGAAGAACCTTAAACCGCCCATCTGTCTGACAAATCCGCCAATTTGCCGACGGAAGGTCCATTCACCCAGCCACACAAGCCTTTCACAATGAAGCTTTAGAAGCTCCTTCTCCATGAGCATTAAAAAAAAGAGTTTCACCTGGGCGAAAAGTGGCCGTGTTAACAAACCAGCGTCATGCCCTCCCCGTTTCGTTAACATTTTCTAACCACATGAATGCACCTGTATACATAAGGAGTCCTGAGTTTACGATCCACCCGCATTGAACCCGATTGTTTTCCAGGTAATAAACCAGCGCAATCTATGAGCTAATACTAACCCGCCACTATATAGATGCGCACAGTAATTACTTCACGCGACCTCCCGATATATAGAAATGACGCCTCGTTGTTGGGAGCGCCAGCTGCAGTTTCCATCTGCGCAAAGGCAGAGTGTGGCTGCCACCAACAGAGAGGCGCCATTTTGTGTCCGGACCGTTGTGGCTTGATTTTTAATTGTTGGATTAACCTGTGATTTCCAGAGGGAAGAGCCGTAGCGTGGACCAGGGCTTCCTGCCACCCTTCGACCTCGATCTCCTGAGTCGGGTGAGGGCGGATGCCAGCGGCAAGGAGGTCAAGGGTCATCCGCTTGGCCCAGCAACCGCCTCGGAGACCCGTCTCCTGGAGTCATTTCCAGAGACAGAGCAGAACGGGTCCAAACCCGGGAGCCCGCCGCCGCCTCCTCTTCCTTCAGGTCAGAATGGGCTATATTCTCTCTCAACCTCTCCCTCTGTCCTATATAAGGTCTCCTCATCCTGCTGGGCACAACTTTGCCACCTTTTGCGGAGGGGAAACTTTTGCCAAAATCAATCTCTCCGCCTCTCCCGTGGGGAGTGCGAGGCACGACACGCTTGGAATTAACCCTGTCTCTCTGGCACGACAGATGGGGACGACAAACTCCAAGATGGCGGCGAAGGTGGAGGTGGGGGACCAGCCAGCCCCACCGACAAGAATAAGGGCAACAAAGGCCAGCACCAGCCCTTACACACCATCACATACACCGTAAGTATAATTATACATACTACAACATTGCTTCGTTCTGGTTGGCCGGAACGTGCCACTTTTGCGCCATTCCGTTCCGTTTCTGGGTCGCACCACCAAGCAGCAAAATTTAAATAAAGGTACCGGTATGTCGGACGACCAGACTCTTTTCAACCGACACAAAATGGGTCCCTCTAGGTCCGGTCGGAACGACTGGAGGCATGTGACCACCAAACCGACCAAACGGTCGCATGCCTTCAGTCGTTCCGACCGGACCTATAGTGGGACTCATTTGTTGTCGTTTGCAAAGAGTCTGGTCGTGCATGTGCGACCGAGGCTGAAATGGTTAGGGCGTAAACAGATCTGTCCGCAACTTGAGGGAATCCACCTTCGAATGATGTCTTGGCAGTAGTCGGATGGGAGTGTTCCCCGTCGTAAATAGGAAACATTTTTCGATTAGACCAAAATCGAGCGCAGGAAACATTTTGGATGGAGTGGCCCGGGAGAGTTGATGACAATGATGGGGGACGATGATGGTGGTGGTGGGGTGTGTGTACATAGCGGAGCAGGTGACTGCTGATAAGGGCCCCCATATTCGGCGCAGATTTGATGGCTCATTAGCAGTATGCGGCCGCTAGAGGGGCGCTGCGATGCACACTCTCACACACACACACAAAAAATGGCCGATAACAATCTCTTTTTGCGATCCTAGCCGAGTATTGGAGGGATGGAGGGAAAGGGGTGCATGTTTCCCAGCTGGTCCATATTGATTGGGGGAATTGGCCCGGTGCCAAATCCGATGGTGGAGTGACGGGAGGGGAGGGGAGGAGGGAGGGAGAGGGAGGGAGGGAGGGAGCTTTCCAAACGAGGCTCTTCCACATGAGAAGGGGGTGGGTGGTTGGTGGGGAGGATGGGTTGACAGGTGGGAAGGGTGACTAATTTCATGACTCATCAGCCATGTCGCCGTAGATTACAGGGCGTGTCGGGGGGGAAAGAGAGAGCTAGAGAGAGAGGGGGGGGGGGCAGACACCCAAAAAATGGCGAGTGATGGGGGCTGACTGGAGTAATTTGCGGGCTCTCCCCGAGGTACGAGCTGTACGGGCATAATTCGGCTGACGGAGGAGGGTGTCACGGTCGCAGTGACCTGTGCAGCTGGCTAAGGGAGAGGGGGAGCCAGCGTCTCCAAGATGATGGACCACTGCTGGGAATCAACAAGTTTCCATACATACATTGCCATGGGACCAGGTTATCCATGTGTAAGCGGACCGTGTAGTATATAAATGGCCCCGAAGTACACACACGGTGTCGTCGCCTTCGAGCCGACTTAATTTGGTGCAGCCAAGCATATGAAAGCGATCGTATCTGGAGTCTCCTCTTGGCGGCAGAGGTAATGTCTTGCGAAGTGGGTCCAATCGGAAGAGCCTCTCCGGCTCTATCAGTTGATATCAGCTGGTCGGATGTGGCCGGGCAATGATGTGTGTGGCCAGGAAATTAGATTGGGTGGGTGCGCAGGAAGCTCCGTGTGCATAATGCCCCCAACATTTCGACGGAGCAGCCCATCGATATTATGCTGGGACCACTGAGGACAAGGAAAAACTTTTCTTATCAACCCGCTTAATATTTGGGTCGGGTTGCCAAAATTTCCACCTCTCTCTCTCTCTGTTTTTCCCATGCATTTCCGTTTCGAGTAGTGTGGGAATAACGGAGGAAACAAAGTGGCCCAGCTTTTCACACGCGACCACAGTTATAAATCCAGCAATCGGATCTTTCCCAACCCTGTCTCGCTAACTTATGAAACGTACCTGTGAATCATACATGTACACAGTACTGTACACAGTAACGAGCAACCATAGGCAATGTTGACACGGCCACAGGTGAATTATTATCAATACATAATCGGAGTGTCGTAAGCCCTCTCGAGAGAACCTGAGGTTGAGTCACACGATCCAATCCTCGTGACTTCTGCCTGGAATTCCTGTCGCGATTGGATTATTAATGCAATGTATATGCAATGTGACAATGACGCCGGAATGGAAGCCTCCAATTCAGTGTGATGCGAAAGAGTGTTCCTTTTTTAAAAACTATGGCGCACTTGCAGATGCAATGAGCGCAAGCAAAGGGGGGTGTTATGAGTTGCATATAGAAGGGGGTTCAATTATTAGCATGGGAAGCACAACAGCTCCGTGCAAATGAACGGGGCTGAGAGGCTTAGAAGACGGTGCAAGTGCTGCCGCCGGATAAGCAGGCTGTAAACTTAACAAGGGGCGTTAAATGTGGCTCTCATTATATGCAGTGCGAGGCCTGCTGCTTGCTGCTGCACCTCCTAATACTGATACGACATCAGCATCTAGTAGTGTATATAGCCTGCCTGCCCTGCTGGATTCGCAAAAAGTGGAAAAGGAAAATGTGCAAATATTTAACGATTGTTTTACGTCTTTTTCTGGGTGTATATGCATCAGGTCCGAAAGTCGTAAATAAATCCTCGATTTGTTTAAAAAAATATACGACACGATGTTTTATGCCTGTTTCGTCCAGCTGTACTCTCTTGACAATATATGGTTGAGGGCAGAATAAAATCGCTTTCGACCTAAAATAAATGGCGAGGAATTTCTCATTTTTCGGACAGAAACCGAATAAAGAAAAATCGCATTGTTGGGTTTGAGGATCGAAACTACGTCTTAAACTAATTGTCAATATTAGTGTACATGCAATATTTGCGAGCGTTTCCGTGTGAATTGTGATTGGCAAGGGGGTTTGATCATATAATATAGTCTTCTGTTGCGTCATTCGTGAAGGAACGTCACGTCGGCGAGTTTGGAGGACAACTCTTGCGAATAACTCGGGGAAATTGACCAGCCCCTTTTTTTCTCTCAGTGTGTCCAAGGAGACACCGGAAAGAGAACAAAAAAAAGAAGAAGAAGAGAGGGACAGGAAGGAGGGGAGGGGGGGTGCTGGCTCCGGTTTCTATAATATAGGAAAAGTCGTCCCGCATTCTTTATCTTGGATTTCACTTGGGAAAGAAGAACCTGACAGAAAATTGGGGTGGTAAAGGGGTAAGGAGGAAAGAGGAGGAGGGGGGACCTTGAGACTCTGGAAAATGTCCGGGAGAAGAAGGAAGGAAAAGGAGGGGAGGGAAGGGAGGAATACATTTTCCCGTTGAGCGGAGGGAAAGATGGCAAGGAAATTGGCTTCTTTGCAGAGACAGAAAAAACTTTGACTTCAAACATTTTTAAGTCGGGCTAGTTCCAAGACTTGACAGTGGGGATGGGAGGGGGGAGGTGGAAAAAACAAAAGAGTGTCTAACGTCAGCCAAGGCTATATAAGGGAACTGGGGAGGGGAAGGTATATATAATCGAGTTATTAAAGACCGAGGCGCAATTTGAGATGAATCCGGATGGTTTCCAGTCCGATTTATATGGAGTCCGCGGATTTCAACCTACGCGCGTCCTCCCAGGTTATTATTTAACCATCAGCATGGCGGATTTGCCACGAATTGTGCGACCCGAATAAATCAACCCGTTTTCCATTCGAGAGGGGGTATTCTCCTCCTCCTGCTTCCGAAGTCATGAAACGGACAACAAATCCCTCGCCAAATGCCAAGGCGGAGGAAATTAATTCATTAAATTGCGTCCGGATGGTTCGTCGTCGGCTGCATTTAATGTATCCGCAGTATACAGGCGCAATAACATATATACCTGGCGTCTTCATTTTCTTTTGGCAAGATGTTGGCGCAGGTTGGGTGGCGATAAAATGTAAATGTTGGCTACATTGGCTGATATAGAGAGGGAGACAGGTGGGTGGTGGAGGGGGTGGGGAGGAAATGCAATTATATTAATATTCCGCAAGTGGCCTCCACCCCCTTTTTCGCCACCTGATCGATATTGCATAAGGAGATGGAAATCGGGTTTTTATAATGTTTCCGGAACTTATTTCCAAGGCCGCCTTCTGCCTATCCTCCATTTTTTAAAATGCCCACTTGTTCCTTCGAGTTATGCTGGAATTCTCGAGTGGCCATTAGACCTGCGGAAATTTTCCTATTTTTTCTCTCTCTCTCTCTCCCTGGCCAAACTTTGCAGGACGTTTTTTTTGTTTTTTGCGCGCGTTAGTTCAGGGCCAAATTATAGCCGATGGCGCCCGGAAAGTTTCCGGTGACGACATCGTTCCGGGCAATTTTGGAGGTATTGTCCAGGACACTAACTGGAAGCGAAAGGGGGAGGGATATTCTCCGAAAAATAAATATACACGCCGCTGGTTTGTTGGACGCTCCTTCAGTTCAGCTCAAGTTCCAAGGCCTCGAGTTGTGTGCGTGTGCTGCTGAATATCATGAATGTGTATTGTTTGTGTAGGTATTACAGTACTTCACCAAGCCCTGGGTCACTGGCATTGCAAATAAGTTGCGAGCTGGACAGGTTCCTCATGAATATACTAATGTTATATGAGCATTGTTCTGCCAGAAACAAGTGCATCCCTGCTATGATGTCCTTATTATTATAATTATATACAGCATGTAGTCTGTGTAATGAAAAGACCATTCGGCGATTTAAACCAGGAAAAAGGCAAATGTAATAATTCACGTTGCGGTCCATTCAAAACGAGTTTGATGTTGGCATAAAACTGGTCGCTCTTTTTCCAGGCCAGTCGAAATGTCATAATGCCTGAAGAACTTTCACTCTCTGCTTGCACACTAAGCTATGTGATGAGATTGCGGGGCCGGTAATGTTGCTTTGTGCAGGAGAGTGATGTGATATTAGCAGCCTCCTCCTCTCTCTCTCTCTCTCTCTCCCCCTCTCAGACACAAATGCACCCACAAGCAGCACTGTAGGTCTGCGGAGAAGCTTTGAGAGTGAGTGAATTTTAGGGCCACGTATATACAGTAAATGTTTTTTGTGCGTGTTTCTTTAATGTAAAATGGAGAGCATGCAGTAATGCAGCTCCACACTAAAAGCATTTGGCCAAATTAGGTTAATGCCTCGGATTATTTACCGTACATTTTCTTTAACGTTGCATATCCTAAGGGCAAAAGTTTTCAGAGTCAGCCAGTAACTTCAGAAAAACACAACAACCTTATGTGCATTCCGAGCATGGAGTACTTTCTCATTGAAATAATGGAGTGCTAAACTAATAATTGGCAGAGGAGATGAAGTAATCTCCTGTACACCCTAGCATGCATCCACTGCTGGTGATATCCAAAGGAAGATAACGAATCAGATAAAATCGGTGCATTTAAGCCTAGAGTTATCTTGCAGGCCTATTTTTATGACCCGGTTGGGGAGAGCACTTGACCAATGACCAAATGATTAAATTACGGATTATCAGGGCTCACACTTGTCAATTCTAACAAAGGTTGCTTTTTTTATGCAGAAGTAACGCCCTTTACCAGATATGGAAAGCAGTTGAAAGATTTTGAACACATTTTATCAGCATCTGGCAATTTTGATTAGGACATGTAGAACTAGGCAGTTGCCATATTTTAATATTTACGTTGTTTCCCTAAATTCTGTTTTAGGTGAGTGGGTCGGACACCTTGAACAGCGTGGCAGCCCGCTTCGACACGACCCCATCCGAACTGGCCAAGCTGAACCGGCTGTCGGCCCGGCTGGTCTTCCCGGGACAGGTGCTGTTTGTCCCGGACAAGTCATCAGGAGGCCTCCCTGCCCAGACCTCGACCCCACCACCTTCTCCTTTCCTGCTGAAGGAAGAGAGCGGCACCACTCCACCTCAGCCGGACCTGCTGGCCAGCATCAGGCCCGAGCCACTCACTCCGCAGATCCCCAGGGCCCCGTCCTGGGAGGAGCTGGATCCACTGCACAAGAGGAGGAACCTAAGTGGGGAGGATGAGGAAGAGAGGCAGAGGCAGCTTGACAGGGAGTGCCACGAGAGATTCCTTAAGATCCAGGTGCTTAACATGTATTAAATTCATTTAAAGAAACATATATCCAAGTTCAAAATCAAATGGTACATTTGCAGGTGTTGCTCTGAGCCTCTTAATCAGCGAAACTGCATCAAATTTGCGTGTACGTTAGGCCTGTTGAAGTAATGAACATTCCACGTGGTGTGGCAGAGCTGATTTGATCAAGTCTCGAACTGGGAGGGGTAATTTGAAGCCCATCCAAGAATATAGTTTGTAGCATATAATGTACTTTAGGTTTCACACAATCTGGAAAGCCGTAAACGAATTATGGGCAATGAAATTCAAGTACGCTCCACACCTAGATTGCCTTTGTAGTTTAGGATACTCACAGGCCAAGAGATAGAACGGCACATGTGGCATTTTCTCATGGATGTAGTGGTGATCATCTTTGATTTACACAGTTCAGTTCATTGGGAAATCAGAAGTGCAGATTGACAGTCACACAGAATTATCTCTTTCATGAGACCTAGGGGGGAAAAAAACTCAAATAAATCAAATAAACCTAAGTTAATGTTGTGTTTCGTTGTTGCAGGTTCGGCACATAACCGACGGCCAAGGAGTGGTTGCAGGAGTTCTTCTGGTCACCCCAAATGCACTGATGTTCGATCCCAACGTGTCTGACCCTCTGGTCATTGAGCATGGGCCAGAGTCGTATGGAGTGATTGCGCCCATGGAGTTTGTGGCAAATGCTGCCCTGTACACAGACATTGCCCACATGAGGGTTCGGCATGCACCGCCCATGGTGCAAGACACCAACCTGCCCAAGCCAGAGATCTACTACGGGAGCAGTAGTGGTAGAGTCAGCAGGGCCACTCCCTCTCCGCTAGTCAAAGACGAGACCTTTCCTGAACTTGCGCAGAGGTAATTGGTAATTTTCGTTATGACTCGCCTTCAGTTCATAATTCGCTCTTTTGAAATAAAGGTACTCTCCTGAAGAGGATGTGGAGCCACGAGAGGGAAGCAGTGCTTTTCCAAAGGCGTTTGAGCGTGACCTGGTGACACCAACCCCTACTCCAACCCCTGTCCCACCAGCAGTCGCAGCAGACACTGCGGAGCCAGTGGTAATGGGGGTAGGTGGGGACCCAGGGGTGGTAAACCCCATGCTGGCCGTCAGGTCAGACCTGGCTGCTCTTGGAGGGAGCGTGGGAAGCATGCCGTTGCCATTGGTTGAGGACGATGGTGACGACGAGCTTGAGGAAGCAGACAGGGTGGCCCTCGGGACAGCTATTGGTGCCAGTGACAGCAGCAAGCAAGAGACACGCAGCCAGAAGGTTGTGGCAGCCTTGTCCACCTTGTGGTCACAAGTCCTGCATTTTGACCTTTCCTTCCTTTGTTCCAGGTGCTGAAGAGGTTGTCCCACCCGCTAATGTGGATGGAGAGCCTCTCGTCTGCGGATTCACCCCCTCCGCATCCCTCCCCACACCCTCGTTCCGCCTCCACCTCGTCAACCTTTGGGTCGGGGCCTCCTGCCCTGGGAAGCCTCTGCGACACCCCACCTCCCTCGGCAGCCACCACCCTCTCTCCATCCCCATCCCCAGCCCTCACGTCCACCACCACGTCGGTCTTCTCAAAAGTCTTCTCCAGGTAAGGAACCAACGGTCTTGCTCAGACACACGCAAACACTGTCTCTCCCTTCCTTGTGACACATTAACATGAACACGCCTGATCCTATTAACCACCCTGTAGTAAAGCCTTGCATTTTTGAGTTGTCCAAATGAAAAGGGTTTTTTTAAATTTTTTTACAAAAGTCACTTTACACGTTGGAAATGATGGGTTATCACCAAACTGACCCTGCTCTAAAATTCACTTGGACAACCCGGAATGCTGCGAGCCCCTCTCTCCCTCCGATATTCGCTTTGCGTGTGTAGCTACCACCCTCCTGCTGGATCACAAGTCGAAGCTCCTTCTTCTTCCTCCTCTGGGGTGGACAGTAGTTCTGTGGAGGCAGTGGAGCCTCCCCCTTCTCCCGACATTGGCCTGGGCGGCTCTTGGGTGTGGCTTGGGTGAGTCTTTCACATCTTCCCTGGACCCATGTAACACCACCGTAGAAATTAACTCTTGCCGTAGTTTAGCTAATCCCTTGACCCAAACCCAATCCATGTGATACACACCAACCCATCAGACGCCAAACATTTTACAAATCTAGCATGTGGGCTATTCACTTTGGGCGACAAAGGCCTGCTAACAGCCACATTATTTGAAGACATTTCATGCTTGACTAACAATATATTATTCGCTGTTGATTATAAAGAAAATCTGACGTAATGACGTGTAATTTTTCCTGGCTTGTCGGGCTCATGTGTGCTGCTGCTTTTCATTCAGGCACTCATCCGGTGAGCAAGGCAAGCGCCAGGACAGCAAAGAAGACGTGAGGCCAAGCTCCCAGCAGCAGCATCCACCTGGCAATACGAAGGTCGGGTACAGGAGCATGGTTTCAGTGGAGGACATGCCTGGACTCTTCGCCTCCTTTGACAGTGAGTGTCTCCCTCGATGAGTACTGTACCATGGTCCCCTGGTTAGTCTAGTAGTGTGCAACCCAGAGTAGTGGTCATGCTGTAGTTGGCACAGCACATTATACAGTCCTCCCCCACCGGTTGGTTCCTGACAATCCCACTTCCCTGAGGAAAATTTAGAAACTTTGCAACTTGTGCTAAAGCGTCAGTACTAACATTGGTTCATTCTTTTTCTCCCTCTCCCAACTCTCATCTCCGACAAATGCTTACCACGAACACTGCTTGCCCATTCTAGTCCATGCCCCAAACTTTCCACTCCTAGAGGACTTGGGTACGTGGACACAGAACTACACTTTTGTTGTGTACGTGGCTGTGCGTGAGGAAGCCTGTTATGCATGATCATGCACGACATGATGTGTCTTGTGTGCGAGTGTGTGCAATGACTTTGTGTTTTTTAATGCATTATAAAAATAACTACACTTGATCCCAGGCATATCTGTAGCATGTTGACGATTTCATTTTGCTGGGAATGAATTGATAAATTGCCTCAACCTCCGACATCGGAGGTTAGGGTGAGATAACCTGTGTGTACATCTGTTATCATTATTTGGTGTGTTCTGATCTCCTCAATCCCTAGGTAACAGCGATAATTTAACCCGCTGTTTTCCCAAATGCAGAGCTGATCCCACGCCCTGCCCGCTCATGTGACGACCCTCCGCTGTACCTCTGCCTGCGGATGGGGAAGCCTATTAACAGGAGGGTACCAAAGACCACTCCCATCATGTCCTACGGGAAGAAGAAGATGAGGCCCGAGTATTGGTTCTCTATACCAAAAGACAGGTTGGATTCATTTTTTTGGTTAATTTGCTACAAATTGTATCGGAACTTTGGCCATAAGCATCTTCCCTGCACCTGGGACAACAGTCCCGAACATTTTAGATAGGTTGAGACTGCCGGACAAACCCTTTTAGATTTCTGATTGTGCCTTGATTTACATGTTTGGATGCTTTCAGGGTTGATGAGCTGTACAAATTTTTTATGCTGTGGGCGCCCTCGATCTACGGGGAGCTTGACGAGGTGGTGCTAGAGGAGAGAGGGTTCCAGCTGGTGGACTCGGACACTGAGCTGTGGGGCGACGAGGATGAGGACGGGGAAGGAGGAGTCAGGGGCAACAGGAGGGGATCAACCAGGGAAGGTGACGCCGCTGGAGGAGACAACATCGGAGAGCTGACCAGGGAGTCGTGGGAGGTACGTTTCACCTTTTGCCAACTCTTTCTAACATGGCCATTACTAACACTAGTATTTTTAAACTGAGGTCGGGGCTTGTTCAAAGTAGACGTGTGCAAAACCAATGAATTATTACTCATGCTGGGGGTTGAAAAGCAGGAACTTGATTGCAAGATTGTTCACGTCTGCAAATGTTTGTAGCACAATTGTAAAAATGTCAGCTGCATGCCATTGCACTTGTTGGTGCTGAGGCATGCGGCAAGAGATAGTGCAGAACAATGGGAAATGCCATTCCTTCCCGCCTGCTTGCTTAGTACGAGAATTCAAGTGGGGGGGATACATCCTGCGATGACTCCAGGCAAATTAGTTGCAACCAAGCTTTGAGCAAGCCTAACAAGGCCCGTGAATGACCTCCAGACTTAACTTTAGTAATGCTAAGCTTAATCGGAGGTGTGCTGGTGCATATTTGTGAAAGTGATGTGTGAATTATGTTGCGGATGTTGCCCGTTCATTCAGATGATCAAGGCTCCGTACGCCAAACTATACAGCATCATCCGGAGTCAAACTCTGGTTGCCTCGGATAGCGACCTTCCGCCTGAGGTGGGGCTCGTTTGATGTTTTGTTTATATCTCTGTCTTATGCCACCCCCCCACCCTGGAACTCCTGCCCCATAAATCCAACCTCTGCCCAAGCACGGAGACAGTAGTAGTTCACCAGATAGAATAGATCATGGGCGTTCGTCCGTTGGTCCGTCCCGTGTATGCAGTGGAATAGAGTAGAAGCCGCACTGCTGTGTACACACTCTTTCTGACCCTCCGTTCCTCCACACTGGTGTACCTTTGCTCGATGTATGCAGTTCTGATTGTGCAGCGTGTTACATTAGGAGAAATAGTGAGAAGTGCAGTCAAAGTTCTCCTCTGCCTTATTATACCTTCCATGTTGCTCCAGCCCTACCCTTTGCTCATTCTGCAGTCAATCAATACCGGACTTCTTCTATTCCCGTAAGTCACAAGCTGCCCCAAATGAACTGTACTGTTTGTTCCTCCAGTGGCTTCACTGCTATTAGCTGCCTCGAGGTGCATTCACATATTGGTGAATTTGGACACATGGAGTGATCTTGGATGGGGAACTGCATCGTTGTAGTCATTTAACTGTCTGTGTTGACCCTCGCATCACTCAGCTCTGACGGAGCCAAGTGATGTTAAAGCCAAGACCACTCGCTTTTGGTTCCAAGCCACTGTTACGTGGATGCTCCTTCACACTCCTTGTCTTCTATAGTCACCCGTCTATGTCCCCCTCATCCCCCCCCCCCCTCTCTCTCAATATAAGTAGAGCTTTGTGGTGCTATAGTGTGTTACAATGCCACAAAACGTTACAGCACACCAACTGAACATTTTATTTTTATTTTTTTGCATCTACGTACAGTCGAGACAACAGCCGAGTTTGTGTGAACCACACTCATGCACATTAGACCGGGGATGTCACTAAACATACATAAATCTGGCCATCACTGCCTAATTAAATATTGATGAACCTCGCACGGATGACCAAAGGAGATGCCATTTTATTTTTACCTATAATAGTGCATAACGAAGACCTCGGGGGAAGAAAGATCAAGGTCCACTTTTTGTCAAAAATGAGTTACATATTATCTCTGAAGGTACTTTCCCTAGAGGGTAGATTATGATGGTTTGGTCGTGGTTGTGGAGTAATGCTCATCTAGGTGCCACTCTGGAAGGCCCCGAAAGTGGGATTTACTTAGGAGTGTTATGGGCCTTGGAAATTTAAAATGGGATTATCTCAGTTTCACCTGAGGTGGACCTTGATCGTTTTTCTCTCGAGGTCTTCGTAATATATAGTCTGAGATTGGGTATATAGTAGGCTTCTGTCATTGAACTAACTGATTGCCGACTTTTAGTTGATTTTTTTTCCTCCCAATTTGAGTTGAGCTGCAGAGCTCGATTCTTGGTGCACCTTTCATCAGACGATGCGCAATTTGCGGATCGTTTGCGTCATTCTGGCTGTAGACTCTTGTGTGCATGCCGTATGATAAATGGCTCTCATTAATAATATTGTAAGTGCAGTCGACAGAGTCCAAGGAGTTTTTGCAAAATGTGACTACCGCACCTTGCGCGGATGGCGCAATTCAGATCTCTTTTTTGTTGTTGTTGTTGCTCATTATTTTGCCGACTCGGGGAAATATTTCCGGGAAGGTAGGCGTGGTACGTCCAACTCTGTATTGCAACTATGCTGCCCATCTTCATACTCTCCTAGAGACTATATTACAACCTGGCAGTTTGCCAAACTGAAGGAGGGGGAAAAAAAAATCTTGTGGAAAAAGAAGGCGAGTTGTAGCTGGTTGAAGGACTTTTCCCACAGTGGGAAATTGCATCCCTCAACTCTCCTGATCCCTGATTTGGCCTTAAAGAGTGACGATTCCCACGGGAGTAATTACACAGCGTTGCCTCTCCCTGTTTTTTTCCTCCGTCGTCATCATGAGACGTTGTTTCGTGGGTGCCATTTGAGAGGTGAGGAGCCGCCGCCGGGTGTATAGGCCTGCACTCTCCTCACCTCCCATCAGTTGGGGGGTGTTTGGGATGCCCAGGGGTGGAGAAGGAGGCCCGTCATTTTTGGGAGTGACCAGGTCACAAGATTGGGCCGTCAGCCGGAAGGACCAGGGGAACAAAAATGTAAGCAAATATGGAATCTGTCGAGTGGTTTACACATTTGCGACAAGTGCGCACGCGGTGCCAACAATACATTTTAGGATGCGGTGTGAACGGCCTGGGTTTGGGAAGGGCAAGGACTCGCTCGATATTGGGAATTCCTCTGGACCCTGATCGGAGTAGTAGTGTTGTGCAGTGAGAACTACCTGAATTTTATTCACTTATACCTGGTTGTATACTACAACCATTTTTTAAAGATGGGTTTGGAAGGAGCCGCTAACTTGGGGGAGCGCAACAAGTCTGATAATAATATTAATAATGCTGGATTCGTAGCGATGGTAATTTGTAGAACATTGGACAAGTCTGGTAATTGCAACTATATAGGGTAAAAACGTGCCCATTTGCATGGAAACTAACATTGGGCATCTCGACTGCGCAACTTATAACTAGTTGGGCTCGATCCTCTCCTCTCTATAATATAGTACGAATCAGGCTTGCAAATGCCAGTGCCTTTGGCCGTCGCTGCATGCTTCTTTCTGACGATGGCGTCACCTTAATTGAAACTCTTCCAAGGAGCCGAAAGTAATAACTCGCGGGGGTTGCAAATTCAATGCCCCTCTTTCTCTCGCGTCGATGGCGATAAGCCCGCGATAGGACAAGTACAGGGTGTGCGTAAGTTGGTGGATGATCCGTGCCAGGGGGGGTGGAGTCCGAATGGCGGGTGACCCCTGCCTGATGGTCCAGCAAGGCTTCGGGAGATTGGCTCTTTATCTACGTCATGATCGTGCCAGACTCGGAGGAAGGGAAAATGAAGATATATGTTCGGCCTTGAAATTATATGAGTTACGTGCAAAAGGTGTCGATTCGGGGGGATAATATAATATTGTCGTCGTCCGGATTCGGCTGTATTTGCAGATATACGCTTTTTATTCTGGGCGTGAACTGCATTTAATATGGAAAGACAAGTTCACACAGGAGGGTCGTTGTCGTTGTTTGGGATCCTCTAATCGCAGCTTCCACAAATAGACTCGAAGCGTAGTAGGTTCCTCGTCCTATATAATTACAAAGAGACCGAATGTACATTATATATAGAGTTTGGTCTGGCAGCTCAGAGAGACCCTGCTGTATAGGACACCCCATCCATCCGTCCATCCGTCCTCTCTTCCTCCTTGGTTCCATCCGGGAAGGGCGTCTATGTTTGGAATGGTGGTTATTTGTTGACGGGTTGGCACCGTCACAAAACGTGCATTGTGACGGTCACGGTCTCCCGCACGCTTCGAGACGACCCTCACATCATGCCATCCAAACCATGCCCTTATTTTCTCTAGTGGACTGGCCGTCATGTAATGCAAAGGGGGCTGGCTGGTGGTGGGTGTGGTGGTGTGTGCAAGCCTGGCCTAGAGGGTGCACATTCCAACAGTTTTGAATGTGTGCTGCCAACCATACAACACTATACAGCACAGTAGTGCGCCGTTCTGTGTGTGCAAAAAAAAAGGTGGGGGGGTCTCTATAGGGAGGAGTATTATTCGTATATGGAGCTTTGCGAAAAATAGAATCCATCCCAGCAGCAGGATTAGAGGCCCTGGATGTGACTGACCACAGGATGGCAGCGATGGGGACTCAGGTCAGCCCATCCCTCATCTTCATATTTAGGGGGTCGGCAGCTTAGTCGAGCATCATTCTGATTCGGGCTCGTTCTTTTGCGCAAAATTTGTAATTGCAACGTGTGAGAGGCTCGGTCTTGGATTGTACGCGGAGCGGCTGTTGTGGTCAGTTAGACAAGGACTCTGGAAACCGGGCCTGCTCCGGGCCCGACCCGCCATTTGTGTGGCATGCACAGTATTAATAGTCAATCAAGCACCACTATAATGCCACCATCAGATCATTGTTCGCGTTGACATTAAAATATACCAGGAATCTCGATTGCCGATACTTTCATTATATAGTGAGCCGGTTTGCTGCGGTTTCCTTGTTGCTGCCCAGTTTATTTGCTGATTTGGATCCATTCTTGTCGCGAAGCAAAAGTGATGAGGGCATGTGACCACTGAGGGGGAGGGGGTGCGAGAGAAATGCGGAGGCGCCAAACCGGCAACTGCGTAGAGAGGCCCCTGTGAAAATTTCATTCGACTCTTAATAATTATTCCAGGTGGTCGTGGGAAAGTTAAAAACGACGCGACCTTGACATTGGAGGCAGCCCTACCAGTTCAGTTTCCCTCCCTCCTTCCACGCTTCTTTTCATTTTTACGTAACCTGTGGCTGTAAATTACAACCCTTTGTTGTTGTTTTGTACCCACCTCCCCATCCCTCCCCCCCCCCCTTCCAACTCCTGGAAGGAAAAGGGGGGGGAGAAATCACGTGTCAAGCCTCAATTTGTAGGCAAACTTTGCGTGCCAATCAATAATGGCGACCGGATAGCGAAATTACCCCTTTTTGGGACACTGAAATTGGACAGATTTTTTTGTGTCGCTAAATCGCCTGGTTCAAGGACTGCTGGATTCGCCGGAAGAGGGGGGGAAAAAGTAGCTAAGTTTTGTTTAATTTTTTTTTGTTAATGGGGCGATTGAGCTAATAATTGGCGAATTGAAGTTGGATCTGCCTGCTAATTGTAATTAATATCGATTTTTTTTTGGCCGGAGTAGACCAACCGGAGCACATGTGTGTTTGAGCCCCGCACATGTGTGTATGCAAATGAGGCGTGGGTATATATATGACGCAGGCGATGTATAGACTGTCTGTTGCAATATGTCTTAATAATAAAGTCGGATCCAACCGGTCCGCCTGCAAGATTATTATGTAGATGATGTGTTTAGATCTGCGATGATCCCCCCGATATTGGGCAGGTATACTGTAGCTGGGTACCTAAGCGCACAATCATGGCTTAGCCAAGTGACGTCACTCTAGGCCGCTAACCAGTTGGTATCGGATCCAGGCCAGATACACACATGTATGCATACGTGCACAACCAAACGGCACGTATGCAAATGAGGCAGGGGACGGGAGACCTGGCCTGGTCCAGCACCAAGCCAAGGTGACCTCCTCCTCTTCCTCCTATATAGGCTTGTACAAGGGGCGGCCGGCCTTGATCCCCTTGTGCCGAGCCGGGGGTCTCCTTATCTCGTGTTGGCCTCAGGAAGCATGTGCTCGGGTGCACGTGCTCCAAGCCTCTCATTCGCGAGACTCACAACACGTACGCCTCCTGGCTCGTCAGCCGCCGGACCACGTTCACTTCCTCGTTGAATAGATGCGGAAGGAGAGATGATGATGATGATGATGTCCAATGCGATGCAAGGTCGTTCGCATCGCACCCGAATCGGGTCTGGACCGGGTTCACTATGCCTGCTTGTTGACACTTTTGCACAGTTAGCCAACCGTATATACAACGAGATAGCGGGACATTTGGACTCAACATTGAGGAATCCTCGTGTTGGCAATATACTGCACAAAGCGGGCCGGGTCCGGGCCGGGTACTGCTCCATTCCTTGCAGTGTGAATGACCCCGGCATGTCAGTCGGAATTGTTTCAATTTGTTGCAATTCGCTCACGAGATAACGCCCAGTTTTCTCATAAACGCCTTTTTTTCTTCTTCTGGCAACTCGCCATCATTTACTTCCTGTAGAGTATGTACTAGTAGGTACTGCCACATATATACGACACTTTTTTCGTGCATTAATCAAATAGTTTAAGTCGAGCATGAAAAATAGCGAAAGAAATTATCAGCTTGAAATGTATCTTTTTTGTGTGGATTTGAACTGTCGCGATTGCTGCCTATATAATGGCACGAGTGATTTGACACCCTGTCCCCGGGGGCGAATTTTCGGCGAACGCTGCCAGCTGTAGGTGATTTAACCATTATGGGTAATAAGTAATGACTGGAGAATTTATATAGTCGTTGCGTGCGATATATGCAATCTTCGGAGTGGGGTTGCACCTTTTTTTTTATTGCGACATTGTCTCGCGACGTGTCGGCAACGTCGAATTTATTTTCGACCACAACAGAATCTCCCCCCGCGATATTTTTTTTCGCAACCTTCCAGAACCGATTTAGAAGCTATATGTACTATAAAAAAAGTGGGAAGGTGTTTAGAAAAATATGGAATAAATTAAAGCGAGGCGGCAGCTGCTCCATGTTGGAAAAGCCGATTTGAACCGGACACAAACAACATGTGTTTTCCATCGGATTCCGGGATTTGCGGTTTCCTTAAGTCCGGATTAAGAACCTCCAGTCCTCCCCATTTCACCTCCTCCTCCCTCCCCCCGGTCTCTCTCTGCCCTTCCATCTGGAGGCAGCGGGTATTTAACCCCGAGGCGCCGGACCTGACCCAACTAGTGGTCAGTCAGAGTGGCAGAGAAACGGACGTGTCAACTTCTCCTCGCGCGACACACTTTCTCTTTTTCGCCTCTTGCGTTGTACACACATTCCGTTTGCCTTGTTTTTGTTGACTGTCAATATGGTGGAAGTGTTGAGGATGTTGAAGCTTCGGTGGGGGAGGCGGAAAGTCGACGTCATGGAGCATGTAAGTTTATCAACAATCGAAATCATATTTTTTGGAAGCAACGGCCCTCAGGGGGACAGCAGCTGCTGTCAAATGCTGCTACCTATTTTTTTTTTTAAATATATATAGAGAGAGACCATTGACAGCGATTTTTTAACAAAAACAATATAAAGCTGGGGGGCATAACAATCACAAATGTCGCCAGGGAATAGTTAATTTTATTTAAAAAAAACATTTGACCGGGGAATTTTTAGGAAGGGCTGATTGTCCTTCTGCAACGGATGGGCATCACGACCTTATGCTGAGTGCCTAAAAAGAATTTTGGCACTTATTTTTGGCATAGCATTAGCAATGACAGTCACATTAAGGATTAAGTTTAAAACATTATTTCAAAGCCGGATACATTGTCCATATTTCCACTGTGTTCCAAGTGAAAATTAAAATTTTGAAACAGAGTCACAGATAGTCACAAGCCAAATATGAACATAACAATACTTGTTGTCAGTTTCACTGTAACAAGTGGGGAAAAATTTCTAAGAGATTATTCACGTGTCGAGTCACTTCTCATGGACATTTCCTCAGCGGGACATCCCCCACACGATGTTGTTAGTGTTGTAGGAATTGCTTTGCTGTTTGGCCACACTGATGCCTGTACGTGAAGGTCTTGTCAAGGGGATAATCACTCTGGAAATATGTAGATGTCCCGAGTATGCGTCTCCTTGAAATAAATTTTTTTTGCTAAATTTCTTCGAGTGATTAACCCCTGGTGCTTTGTAATTTGTGGCTGGATTAGTTGTATCTCACTGCCGGAGCATAAACCACTCTTCCTCTTGAGATAACTTGGCTTTTAGCTTGCCTTGTTGAGGTCCAGTATCGGATTGGGCTAATTGTTTCTTGGCATGCAGGTGGTGTCGATGAACGAGGAGCTCCGCCGTGCCCTCTACGGCGGCAGCCTGACTTCGAGCTTCGACATGGAGAGCCTCCTTCCGGAGATGAGCGGGGAGTCCAAGATCCTGACGGAGGAGCACCGCCGCAGGCTGGCCAGGAACCTTCCGGCCAGGGCGGAGGGCTACACGTGGGTGCTGGTCTTCAGCACAGATCACCACGGGTTCTCTCTGAGCTCGCTCTACCGCAAGCTGATGGCCCTGGAGTCTCCCATCCTGCTGGTCATTCAGGACACGGACAACAACGTGTTCGGGGCCCTCACCTCCTGCGCCCTCAAGATGAGCGACCATTTCTATGGCACCGGGGAGTCCTTCCTGTTCACCTTTGACCCAGACTTCAGGGTCTACAACTGGACAGGGGACAACCTCTACTTTGTCAAAGGGAATGTCAACTCGTTGGCCATCGGTGCTGGAGAGTAAGTATAATTTTGCTGGGCAGCATTTTCCAGGTGCCACAGGTGCAGCTGCCACATGTTGTAACTGTTGATTCATAATTTGTGTAGGATCAGCCAGTCGATGAGTCATTATCTTTGGGCAACAATTTGTATAAATTAGCACATGTAGAAATACGATGAAACATGGCAACTAAAGGCAAAGTCGGATATTTAAAACGAGATAATGGACAGGTACGGTTAGTGATAGCGGTTGGTCAGTGTTGTTTGCATGCATAGTGACTGGCTTTATGCAAAGTTATCACTGGCAAACAAGTGAGATCTTGAGTGACTGTGCGCCTTGCATCAGGTGATGATTCACTTGTCCAGTCACAGGTAGCGATCAAGGCTTATGCAACGTGTCCCGAGATGTGACATGCATTAAGACACTTAGCGCCTGTAAAGCAGAATCCGTTTTGAGTCATCTGTGCCACTGAGCACGTCCGCATGGTCAGATGTGGGCTGTAATCCTGGTTAATCAGCTTGAGGGGTGTTTGGAATTAATTGCAGGTGGAATTGGCACAGCTGCTATGCCACCGTCATTATGCACAGTATCTCGATCTGCCCAGTGCATCTTGACTCGAAAATGCTTCGGGATGACCTCCACAATCGCAGTGCCTGCTGCTGTGAGCTATAAATAGCTAGAAAAAGTTGCTGATGGAATAGGTCATCCTCAAGCAATCTTATCTTCGGGGTGTGCTTGGTCTTTCAGGACTGCCAGTTACGTCTGAGCACACATGAGCAATAGAGAGACTAATATCATGGTGGAAATCCCCGCTTTTTAATTAGTTGGTAATGTGCTGATGCTCTCCTGAAACGCAAGATTTGAATAGCGTCATTACCGCCTCCGGGGAATATTATTGGTATCTACTTGGTTCATGGAGTAGATAACATCTAGGAGTTGCAGAATTCTTTGGTCCAGTTACATTGATATCAACAGTTATCACGTTCACAACATTGCTCACGCATCTGTTATCGTCAAAGGGTATTTAGATAACATGTGAATTACTGCTGTTGATAGGGCCGAACTCTTTCATTAGCTCACTGATGAGAGTCTCATTTCATTTTGTGACTCACCCTGTACATGCCATGACGCAGCAGTACACCTTGACAGTGTCTCAAGCAAAATCTGTCAAGTGTAATTGCAATATCGTGTACATTGTTAGTCCAGGATGCCAGTTCTTGAGAATCTGAACCTCGCCTCAATTGTTTGCCTATGCTGCACAATGACACTGACACGTTAAAATTTTTGAGACATGCTCATGTGAAAGGATAGCTCCGCAGAGTAGATTAGTCGTTATTTCCGCAACAAATGTGATGCTTAATTTTTTCTTCTAATTTTTTCAGTGGTAAATTTGGCCTTTGGCTGGATGGTGACCTGAACCAGGGTCGAACCCAGGATTGCTCGACATACGGCAACCCTCCCCTGGTGCCCAAGGGAGACTTTGTCATGAAGACAGTAGAGTGCTGGGCTTTCCTGTAAATAAATATAGCTTTGGAAGGCGAGAGATATATTGAAGAAGAGGCAACCAACGGATGAGAACATCATGTTAGGACATCAGTGTGTGGCACACATCAACCGCCACAGCTTTTTTTGGGTTACTCGATTCATTTGTTTATTTCCGTTAGTCATATTTTTCGTGGTCGCTTCCGGCGGGATCAGTATTACGTTTTTACCTCCCCTTGAAACCCCCCCCCTTCTTGTATTGTTAGGTCACAAAGCACCAAGTGCTTTTGCTCCTCATGACTGACTCTTGGCTGCAGCGTATTATTTTTCTGCCTCCTTGCCTCCATCTCCCTTCCCCTTGCCCCCACTACCATCCCCTCTCTTCCCCGTCTCTCCTCTCCCAACACCATCCTAACCCTACCAAATCATAATTTCAACAAAAAAATAATAATAATAATAAATAAGAGAAAGAGGAAGTTGTGTGCCCTAGTACAGTCGCTGAGTACAGCAGGCATCGTCCCAATTTTTAGGGTGTTGTGAAAACAGAGTGTGTCTGTCTCGCACCAGCTTGTGTTCCCCACCTTGCTCCAGCAACATAAAAAACCAGAGGTTAAAAAGAAGAAGAAAAAAAGAAATTAACCACTCACCCAAAGAGTAACAACCTTTATACTCGTGTTTGTACCACCGTAGTTGTACAGAGCCCACTTTTTCCTTCCCTCCCTCCTTCCTTTCTTTTCTTCCTTTGCCCCCCCACCCACCCTTTTCACCTTTGACCCCCCTCCTCTCCTTTCCCTGGAAAAAGGGTGAGCTACACAATGTGTGTTGTNATTTTTGAAAAAGAAAAAAAGAAGGGATTGCTGCAGTTTCGTCCCGAAATCGTGTACCATAATATGTGTACATAGCTTGTACAGACTCTGTAATGGCCGCCTCGTGCCCCCCTCCCCCTCCACCCCACCCACTCCACTAAAAAGAAAATAACACGAAGAGAAAGAAAGAAGTGTCATTGTCACATGTTTCATGGAAAACCAATAAAAAATGCGTGTTGCAAGAAAATAAGTATACAAAAGTAAAAAAGAAAAGTCTTTTTATTGACGAGAAAGGGACAATGGTTCAAGAGAAGTGTAGTTGCTTTATCACTATTTTCTTCCCAGGAATTGCTTGGCAAGGGCGTTTGAAGGGGTTGAATGTGAAAAGCCTTATCTCTGCTGGGGGGACACTTCTTCAGATAACCACATTCTAGGAAGCTTCATGACTCTGATAAAGCATGGGTAGGGAATATCCTGCTGGCATATAACCTGAAAGACAAAATGATTCAGAGTCCGAGTTGAATTATTTCAAATTGTCATTTTTTTTTAGTTCAAACATTTTTCTCAAGGACTAAGACTTGCTCTAGAAAAAAAAAAAAGGTACGCCAAAATGATGACAATTTTTCTAAAGGTGTGGTCTCCAAGCTGGCAAGAATTATTGGTATTAGCGAGCAAAAAGTAAATTCAGTGGAACCCAATTTGTACGTTGACTTCATTCCCCCACTAAAGAGTCTCGAATTCCCTCTAACGCTGTCATTCCCGCAAGCTTGGGAACACGGCTGATTTCTTCCCAACTAACCTCTATCGTTGGAAAACTAATGTACAAGTAGATCCTTGCAGGTCAGTTGGCTGCTTGATGGGAAGTGGCGGAGTGCTGGAAGGGAACAGACAGAGGAAGGTGGCAACCACCAGCAATGATTACGGGTTGTTCTCTTGTGGCACTGCTCAGAGTGGGTCAGTCTTTTTGTGGGTGATCCCAGGGAGCTGGTTGGTGTAGGTCTGCACGATCAAAGGCAGACATATAGTTTGACTGACTGACACTGGGTAGGGCCAGTTTATTTAATGATTTGTTGACAAAATACACAGCAGCTGCTAATGGGCGAGTTGCTTCTA
Organism: Catajapyx aquilonaris; assembly: GCA_000934665.2. Classification (NCBI taxonomy): domain Eukaryota; kingdom Metazoa; phylum Arthropoda; class Diplura; order Dicellurata; family Japygidae; genus Catajapyx; species Catajapyx aquilonaris. Next base: position 27,371 of record JYFJ02004516.1, read on the forward strand.
CTGGAAGGGTCCTCGTAGATACAGCTGCAAAAAGAACAAAATGCTTGATTGTAGAATAGAAACAAAGCGGCAATTAAGAAGTGTCAGCAATAGTGTTAACAATGATTTTGTGTACTGAATGTCTTACGAGTATTGATTGACAATTGGTTTTTTAAAAACAATGACAATCTGTTGGTATTGCAAAAATTTGCTCTTATAATGCAAAATTTTGCAATTTGTTCTCTTTTAATTAAAGTGTTCACTGGAGGCATTAGCAAAGGTGGGTTATTTTTACTTTTATATTTCAAGTCATGGTGGATGTCACTCGATTGGAGTTATAATATTATTTTGTTCACTGAAACGAACATATGACTTATATGGTCTGTTAACTGCAGAGTTCGTCCGCATGTAAACAAGAGAAAACTCTGTAGTTAACCTCACCTCATGTTCTTATTACAAATGGCTCTTAAATGAAGTACAGTAAATGATTTTGAAACACTTGTTACACAATATGCTGGCCTTGAGATTTTGCACTCATTATAGTGTGCAATAACCTGGGCCCCTACATTACATGGGGGGGGGGGGGGNNNGGGGGGGGGGGGGACCTGGAGTGCATTATTTTATTCACTTTCCAACTTGAAACTGGGTGAGGTGAATAACTTTTCCCATTATATTAATTTTAATGCATAAATACGTATATATTCATCGAGTGCATTTTTAAACGGAATGCCTTCACTGTAAACTGCAAAACATTAAAAGCTCTCATGGAACATCAATTTTTAATGCTCTTCTAATGCTCTTGTGATGCTTGTTAGCAACAAAAAAGCATCACATGAGCATTATAAGAGCATTAAAAATTGATGTTCCATGAGAGATTCACCCGTGATGCTCTTTTAATGTTTTTCAGTTTACAGTGTACACTTATGCATTAAAATGAACGTAAAGGGCAACAGTATTGACCTGTCCGGCTGTCCCAGTTTCAAGTTGGAAAGTGAATAGATTTAATGTACTCCAGGTTTTTTCTGTGAACATCTCCGCTGTTTATGATGACAACATCCTGACAATGGAGGATGAATATTATTATGGTGGCAATGCAGATGAGGTGCTGGGTGCTGAGTCGGGTGTTTCAGGATACGTAAAGTAACATAATCACGAATGCGCTGTAAAACCTGGTTGCGACGATCGGGCGCCCCCTTTGAAAATGAGCTAAGAGTTTTCGAGCAACAATGAAAGACAAGAGAGAATAATAAGGCACAACAAGAAGACTTGGATCGGAGTTGTTGGTAAGTGGCTCTTGCTCATCCTCTTCTTATTGCCATCCGCGACGTCCCTTACTTCCTTCCTTCATTCTCTGCAGATGGAGTGAACGCGAGTGATGCAACAGTGACACATCAGTGTTGGTGTATGTCATCTATCATAGCTGATCGGGCTTCTCCATGGCCAGAAGCTTGGTTGGTTGCGCCTCCACAGCTGGTGTTGGACTGCCGTGGAACACGAAGAGATCATCGCTGCATGGTATAGTGTTGGGTCTGTGCCGGTGCAGTGGACGGACCAGTGACTCCCCGGCTCCAATAAGCCATCAACCTCTCCTGGACTGCAGAACTACAGAAGGAGGCTGCGAGTACTGGTTTTCCTGGCTGGAAAGACGTGGCCACATCCAGATGGGTCAGCACCTACCTGATCTCCCCTCTTCATGTTGTATGTACTTGTAGTACTGTATACATACAGGCATTACAAGTCTTGTTTTCAATTTTAGGAGCCAAGTGTTATAATATAATATAACTGATGTCTCTGTAGGACATTTTTCTTGGAACCGTCAGTGTCCCAATCTCTCGGGTTTCATAATGTGGTACACTGAGTACAGTAATGCATGAGTATATAAGTACTGCACAGTAATCATCCAGTAATCAACTAGTTCCAGTGCGTGTTTTCTTATTTTCGGTACAGTGCAGCACAGTCGTTACTACAGTGTACGTGCAATTCCTGAAACTGGCCTACTTGTTGATTCATAATCTGTAACAAGTGACTCGTTTAATCAGAGAAATGCCAATTTTCTCTTTGGCTGCAGATATGACGAAGCATAAATAAGTTCTAATAGGGCATTCCAATGAGAAGTGGGACAACCAGGTTTTAAAGCGCATTCATCTTCTGGTGATTTACTTTGCGTATGCTGCAACACCTGATTCAGCACCCATCTGCATTGCCACCCTATTCATTCTCAGTTGTCAGGGTGTTGTCACACAGTTGACAATGTCACTTAATAAGACATGAAGGCATGCTTCACAAATGTATACAGAGCTCATCCTGGCCCAATTTTTAAGGGGGGGGGGGGTAACGAGACTGCATATGTAGAGAAAATGTGCAAATATTATTGTGCTGCACTTGTCCAACTTGAGAGGGAAAAAAGTGTCACACTTCCAAGATAGAGCAACATTACACGGGATTTTTGACGGTTCCAAAAATAATGTCCAACATAATAGGGAGGTGGCCAACATAATATTATTAAGGTGGCCAAGTTCACAGGTTTCACTGGATATGGTAATTTGTCAATAGCAAACATTGTGCTGTCACCTCCCTGTCGTATCAACTAACTTGGATGTGTAGGCTTTTAAGTAATTCAATAATGTTCCGAGAGATTCGTAATGTTCCGAGAGCAATGTCTGGTTCGGTCCACCTACACAATAAATATTGTTATTATTATTCTCCGTCCTATAGGCTCCCTTCATTTTTAATGCCTCATCATCCGAAACTCGAGTGCATAAAATCCGAGCTAATCTCGAGCATTGTTATTTTTGTTGTGCCAACTATATTTTGAAGGCGTGATTCTGGATGGCCATGAGTCCACAGACAATAGCACCCCGGCGGAGACATCCCCTCCCTTATTCTTCGCTGCTAGGAAACAGTGACGGACGCATGGATTCCAGGAAGACATATACCGCAGGCTGCTGGGAAAAGTGGGGCATCAGATGGGTGCGTGACACTCGGATGCAAAACACTCCTGAAGACGCCTTTGCTGCGGGATCACACACTCTGTGATCTCCGTCTCGCTAGAAGAGGAACCAAGTCGACGTTATTTAGGGCGCCCAACAGCAGCGACCCTCTTTGGAAGACATCAGGTCCGGACAGGACAATTCCCCTTCCAGCAGACGTGAAGAGGCCATGGCGCCGCCGGTACATGGGACACGCCACAAGAGGCATCTCCTCTTCCTCCTTATTCTGGTAAGAATAAAACCTCCAAAAGGGGTCATCGGATGGCATCAGGACAATGTCCCNCCCCCCCAATTACCCCGAGACTGATTTCTGCATAATGACGGGGTTGAAAATGGTGATAAGAATGAGGATAGTGTCGGACTGCAGTACTAATATTATGGTGGTGCCCCTTTCCAGGCGCTGTTGGTCGTGTGGTGGTCACTTATTCCTGGGACTGATGCTGGAGGCGGAGGCGATGGCACCCACAAGTCACCCGACGACCACCCGAAGTGCGGCGATGATGATGCGAGGAGGAAGAAGATGGGCGGGGCGGTGAGCGACGAGGACAACAGGGCGAGGTCCAAGCTGGTGCTGGAGGCCATGGAGGGTGGCCAGTGGGAGAGGGTCACAGAGGTCGCCAAGGTGGACCTGATGACCTTCGTGGCGGAGGACGAGGACCGCTGGGTGAAGGCGGCGTACAAGGCCATGACCTCGGGCCAGCACTTCCCCCTCCTGTGGGTGCTGCACAGGGGAGGGCACGCCTTCGCCAGGGACAAGGACGGGAGGACCCTGATGGACCTGGCCCAAAAGGAAAACGTCGACGTGACCTCGAAAGGATGGAAGCTCTTGCTCAGAGTCGTGACCCCTCAAGTGACCTGCTCCAGGGAGACTGGGGTATTCCTCGTCAAGGCCTTCTACCTCCACGTCCAGGAGATCGTGAGGGGGGTCAGGTTATGCCCCGAGGCAAAGGTCCTGGTCATCTTTGCCATGGGGAAGGTCTTCCTGGGCCGTGACCTGAACCTGACCGGACTGGGTCTTCAGTTGGTGGTCATCTCCCCCGAGTGGCACGTGATGGGCCCAAGCAGGAGGATACTTCTGGATGGACTCCCAGGGAAAGAGATGGTTGCTCCGAAGGCGAAGGACGGGAGGTATCCCGGAGGGACAGGGAGTGACGGGAGACCTGGGTCACCTGGAGGACCGGCCGGGAGCCTGATTGGACTCTACATGTACGCCTCGTACGCGGAGAGACTGTTGGTC